>JAOBYE010331206.1:0-15185 GCA_025403585.1 Parazoanthus swiftii | reverse complement strand
GGGGCAAGGGGCTTCAAGGGACAAATACTCACCAATATTTCACATTTAGTTGAGAGTGGACGACAAGCCTTCAAACACTGAATTATTACAGACCCGAAAAAGACATGTACCCTTTTTCGGAACATGCAGACCCGGGCCAAGTTCCTTCCCGAGAAGTATGGTGATGGCAGGGGGTGGGGTGAGGGTCTTTGTAAGGGAGGGATACTCACCAGTGTTTCTTTATTAGTTGAGGTTGTGCCGACAAGCCTTCAAACACTGACTCAATTTAAACCCGAAAAAGAAAAAGTCTTCAAATACAAGAAACGTTGATTTCATAAAACCCGTCTGAAACTCACATTTTTTGTCCATACCTAATGAAATGAATGATTGATCTTATCTTTATAATTCTAACTTAGATTTTTTTGTACCATGCAGTGTACCAGACTTTGGTAATTTTATGATTTAATTTATTAGCTTGAGCAGTTTTAAAACTAAAAGAAATTACAGCAAACCTGAGTGCTTGGAAATTTGAGAGAGATCTTCAACCAAACAGCGTGGAAAACTTATACAAAATCAAAAACCTCGAAGCCCCTGGAGGGATTCGAACCCTCGACCCCTGGTTTACGAGACCAGTGCTCTAACCACTGAGCTACAGAGGCCCCACACTTTTATCGTTCTAATATATTATGTTAATTTAATTAACAACTTTTTCTTATCTTAGTTTAATTACTTTTGTAAACATATGCATGAAAAATTCTTGATTCTGATTGGCTAAGAGCAGTGCAATTACATTGTAATTCTGTGCAATTACAAACTCAATTCTTAAATCTGATTGGATTAGAAACAGTAGAAAGTCAATAAACCAATCAAAGTACGGCAGACTCAACGACAACAGTGGAGGAAAATTCAGATACAATCCGTTGAAATAAAAACCTCGAAATGATAAACATGCAGCAGCTGAAAAGAAAAATTCAAAAATCCAATCCGAAGTGAAGATACAGTAGACGACTTTTACAAATTCTTCTGAGAACTCAAATTTTGTTCAAGCAGTACAAAAAACTCTACACGTACACAAAATCCCTGCTACTCGCTCTGGCAAAAAATAGAAACCGTTGACGTGGGCAAGCGCATACACATTTTCCCGCAACTTGGGCAATGCAACACAAATAGCTTGGTCGCTAAGCCTTTTTGCTTGAAATTGCTCGATATTACTCTGTTACAACACTCTTAATTTATTTTTTTCTTGCATGTGATTAACAAGTAATCATACTAAATTGAACAGCTCGAAACAGTATGATTACTGATACTATTTGTATCTTTTCATTAAAGGGGCCATTGAACCTTGGGGAAATGATACAATACAGGGACGCTATCACTTTTGTTAATAATAATAATAATAATAATAGTAATAATAATAATAATAATAATAATAATAATAATAATAATAACAACAACAACAACAATTATATTATTGTTATTAGTTGCTTCTGCCTACATTAAATCCCTCTTGCAGTGTTGTCGTGCCACTCTGCGGAGGTAACATTGATCCAACGGTCTTAGGCCGTTGTATTGACCGTGGTTTGGCTGCCGATGGGAGAATGGTGCGATTTGTGGTTACCATAAGTGACAGGCCCGGTGGCATGGCCAAAATTACGTCATTAATTGCCTCAACTGGAGCAAGGTGAGTCTGTTTACTTGACGAAAGACTGTTAAAAACGTATGTTTCTATATAAAACTATATTGCCGCCATTTCAGACGGTTTTTACATGATATCAGGAAAGGCTTCATTCCGGTCCAACTTCATTCCGGTTCCACTCTCAGGCTCTATATTCGTTTACACGATACTTTCCGGCCAGAACCGTATTTCGGTACAAGTCATCAGGAATAAGTTCATCGTGTTCGTTCCGGAACCAACTCCTGTTACACGCTCCACAAGTATAAAAAAGGCACGAGCTCATTCTGGTGCTGAATTGGTGGGGCTAGTCAACTGACTCATATTTTCGGTCTGCCAGCTTCACTTTCATTCTAGAATGAAAACTTCTGAGTAAGTGTGAAAAAATACAAAAATGTCAAATCGTAGTGAAACTCTTTGCCTTATCGGGTCAACACTAACTCCTGCCATTTCATTGTCAAAATACAACTGCAGTGTTGACTTTATGATTAGCGCAAAAAACTGTTACAACTCTTTTGCAATTTTCCCCTCGATGTTATTAGCTGCCATCGTGACGATAACACTGTCATATCACTCTTACCACGGCTACAGCAGTGCTTCAAATTGAGCCGACTTCAAAGTTTTACAACATTGACAAGAAAGAAAATGCGTGATCGAAGTGTTAGGTAAATTAGTGATGGCCCAAACTGTTTTGTTGAAGGTGAAAGAATTTCGAAACATGATGTTAGAAAATGAAACAAAAGGCAGCAGAAATCATATCTTTGTAACAAATATCGAACAGAAAAACAAAACACTAAATAAACCAACATAAAACCGAATCACTAGTGTTTCATCAAACGTCAAAATAAGCGGTGTTATGAGACACGAACTACAAGAGTGAACACTGAATGAGGTTAAACAGAAAGTAATTCTTAGTCTCCCGGACGCACTACAGGAGACCCCTTTCTTGTTAACGCGCTAGATATGTTTGTTTTGCTACACTAGCAGTGGCGTAGCCAGCCTGTAGGCCTGCAGGCCCGGGCCTTCAAATTATTTTAACAAGGGACTGAAAAAAGAATTGAAAAAATATTTTAATTACATTGAATAAAAAGAAGAAAGGGAACAGATTTTTAAAAGTACCAGTTATAATTGTCATTTTGTAACAAATGCTGCGTGGTTAATACTCGTTGTGGATGATAGAATTCGCCCTAAACCCCTGATGTCGATGTTACAAACGATTGGAGAGAAGACTGAGCTTGTCCGTCAATTAGGCAGTTTCCTTTTCTTTCGATATTGGCCTAATGGCATTTCTGTTAGTAATAATGAGGAGTACTAGCTCAGCATGTATATGATAACACTAAAATCGTTGAGCCGATTCTAGGTCGAAAACACGTCAAGCCTCAAACGAAGGAAGTCCGTTTATTTTCAAATGATTATCAAATGCAATAATTTAATTATTCTCAACCTTCTAGAAATACGATTTCCCAGGCCCCTGACTATTTGAAAAAAACCCTAGGTCTGCAGTGACGGATCCAAGGGTTCCAGACTACTCAGATTCACAATTTCAAAAAATGCTAAAAAACTAACTTTTTTTCTTCCAGGGTAGACGGTTTCTAGCATTGGCACGGGAGGAACATCTGCGCTAGGTTTTATGATTTTAGTGCATTTCTAGCGATTTCAGAAACGCAATTTTCAAAAACCGCTCGCGCCTACGCCGCTCATGGGCCTACAAAAATTTCAGATCCTGGCTACGCCACTGACTAGTACCTTTTAAAGCGCAAGATACAGGGGTGTGATTAACTGCCCCTCACCCTACCCCCTCCAACATTTTTGGTAGGACCTCATGATCATAGTTTTGCCTTTTTACAAATTGCAAAGACCGTCTTTTGACCTCTCACAGACACTCGTTTGTTATAACTGCCAAACGTGGTAGGAGTGCCATGCATCATTTGTTTTACTAAATCATGATGTTAAGTAGGTTGGGATCATTATGACGTCATAATGAAGTCACCAGAAACAACACTTGCCTTCAGGAACCTCAACTTGATCACGGTTAAAAGAACAACTTAAGGTTTTTTTCGTTTTTAATGTCATCAATTATTACGAGTTTCAAAATCATTCGAAAATGTGTTAAGTGTCGTATTGATGACGTTACGGCATCCTAGTTTTTCTTTATATTTGTTCTTTTTGCAGTGATATTTAATATGTTTTCCTTTTTACCGCAAAAAGTAGGATTTTAACGTTTTACAGGTATTCTCGTACCTAAAGCCACACGGCTTATCGCCAAACGAAGAGCACTTGCTGCACCGGCAACAAAAGTCAGAAATTCTCTGTTTTTTTTCGGCTCCTATAGTTCTGAAAATTTGTGCATCATCATCAATCATAAACCTCAATTCTGAAACATATTGTTAAAATCTTTTAAAGTTAGCCACGAATTGGCAACCATTGTTCTCCCTGCCGCGAAATGAGTAGTTTTAAAACCTCTAACCTGAGTAACTGATGGGCCAGAGCCCTTCGTTTTTCCGTTTGCCGCGTGGACTTCGGATACGAGAATGCTTTTACCGATGGAAAACGAATATGCACCCGTACCGTGACTGGTTAAAAGTGTTCAATAGTTTTAAATTTTTATCAGTATGTGATTTTTTTTGTTTCTTTATGCATTGTAGTATTAAGGACATCTTCCACGAACGGGCTTGGCTCAAATCAAGTATCTTCAACCTCCAGGTGAATATTTTCCCTCAAATAATGACCCCCCGCCCTTTCTTCTCTCTGCCGCACTCCCTAAGGAGGCAGCTATTTCAATATCTCACATCCTCAGATTCTTGGCTGGTCAATCGAGCGTTGTTTTTTCGGCATTTCTTGTGCTTAATAGATAATTTGCTTTTAAAACTCCATAACTAAAATAAAGATTGCTACTTGAAATATGTCAAATTTTGTTTTTCATTTGGTATCTCTCTGGATGACTTGTTTTTAGTGTAAGGTTGTGGCGGAGGTTCGGGATAGAGAACATGGCCAAATTCTTAAAGAACTCTTGGAGAGCAAATACGATGAAGTCTTCTGGAACACCAACCACGCCACATCCTACGACCACCACACAGCGCACTGACATATGCAAGTTTCTCGACGAGAATGAGTGCTTGGAGAAGATTGATTGAGAACTACAATTGTTGCTTCAAGTTCAGCTCTAATTTTAAGTTAAAATGCATAACATGTAGTACCATCAGTATTTGTACATCTGGTTTGTCTTTGCTGTAACAATGTTCCAATTTACTAACTAGTTCATATTATATACCCTTTCTATTTTTGTTTATATGCTGCCTGTTCTTTTAGGTCGTTCAAAGAGCAAAGTCTTTTCTTTTTGGCGCGTGTATTGACCTTTGGAATACATATATTCATAACAATTTATCAATCATTAGAATTAAGGGGAGAAGGAGAATTAGTATAGTATAACTGAATTGCGGGAGAACATAAGGTTTTTCTTCTATTTGACATCTTAAATATTTATTCAACAGTCAGCAGAGAAATGTAGAAAGTAGCACTGCTCATCAATAAAGAGTCCTCTTAGAGATAGAAGGATTTCAGCCAAAAGCCAGTTAAAATCCTGTCGTTTAAAAACAAATAAACAGCTGCATTTAGGACACTCGGCCCCTTCCTATTGTTCCCGAACAGGAAAAGTTGTTCAAAGTTGTGTGCGCGACCTTACGGTTAACGATGTTAGTTTCAGGGAAGTAATACAACTTTTCGGGTGGGCACTGTTACATACCCCCCCCCCTTCCCCCACCGGGGGGGAGTTACTCCCTATCATGAGTTGGATGTAGGGGGAGCTCGTCGTATTTGTTAAGGGTTGAAATTGGAAATCTAGCATTTTAGGGGTTTTATCGGGCAAAACCTGCGCCTAAGAATACCTGGTATTTTTTAGGGGCAATCCTGGTTTAATAATGGCAACACGCTCGCAATCTTTTATGAGAATAGTGTATTTGATTGATACTGCTAACACAAATGGCACTTGACTTTTATATTACTGAAACGGGGTGAAATTGTAAAGTAGTATACTGTTTTGAACTTCAAAATGTGGTCGTTGGCTGTATGAACGGGGTATGTTTGTAAGAAAATGTACGGCCGTTTTGCCGGGCCAAAAAATGGCCGTAATAACGAGATGACCGTAAGGCGGAGTTCCACTGTATGTACACAACAGTGCACACCCGAAAAGTTGTATTACTTCCCTCAAACTAACACTATTAAATGTAAGGTCGCACACACAGCCTAACTATCCCAGATTCGAAACGAATTCGTCAGTAATTCACAATACACACTGCAGAACGGGAAGTTTGAAGAGCAGGACAATACTGAATAAGGTCTGCTCAATAAAAAAACTCAGTTGCTCTTCTAGATGATATAAAGCAATTAAAATTCTATTAATTTTTGCGAAGCCCAAGCAAAGCATGTCAGTGTAGGTTTCTGGGCATGCAACTACCTACCTACCCCTCCCTAGGTTAGGGTTGAATATGAGTTTAGGTTTAGGGGGGAGGGGGGTTGAGGGATGGTACTGGGAAACAGCCCAAACACCTGCTTTCAAAAAGAAACTAGTTTGTTTGTTGCTTTCCTTCCCCGAGCCCCTCCATTTAACAATCACCACTCTCATCTTTTAAGACGTCAGTTTTTGTTTTACAATTTTAACGGATAATTGAATTGAAGTGGTGTCAGACTTAGCATTTCTTTTTACTCGGGCCGGAAGGCACCGAGTTGAGGTTTCGGCTCCGTTTTCATTTTTTTTTTGTTTTTTGTGTCGCGTTTGTTTTTTAACTTGCATGGTGGCGCAGTGGTTAGTGGCGGCCTGATCGAACACATCCCGGTGGATGCGTCTTAAATTTTTTTTGCCTCGCTGATTTTTTTTTCTCTTTCCTCTTTCTTTCTTTTTTTTTTAAAAACGGAGCAATTCATTTTAGCAGAAATCACAAGCTTTATTGCATAAAATCATGATATAAGTTATAAACAATCTAATTAAAAATTGAAGGCTTTTTCGGTTATGCACGAGCATTATTGGATTCTCGTTTTACTCTAAGCAAGGCTCGTTCATATTTCCTTTAATTCCAACGGCGGTAAACAAGATAGATCGAAGTATTTATTGCAAATTTACCAAGTATACGGCAGGCCGCCTCGATTCAGGCTACGGCGTAGCCTCTTGTTCATATAGAAATATTGTTTTTATCTTGTGAAATATTTAAGAACGAAGTCTAAAAATTTATCTTTTGCGTTTTGAAAGAAAAATCATCGGCAAAAATTTACTGCATGCCCCCCTCTCCTCTACCCCAAAAACAAATCCCTTTAGGAAGGCATAAGTTTCCTTAGTAGCAATCTCAGGGTCTCAACAGTGCCTGCACTGTTTTCACAGTCTTTCGAAGACCAGTGCAAGTTTTATGTTAGCACTATATGAAACCAAACGGCAAAATACAACACTTCACTTTTGAACTTGATTATCGATGTGACTTTATTACAACAATCTATGATTCAACTGTACAATGGAATACTTAGATTTGGGATTACACAAATATACTCTAAGTTTTCTTTGAATGTCTGATGCTAATTCGCTGTACGGTTACAAATTATGTATCTAAACGTGTCCATGTGAAAATTTTCGGAGTCAACAAGCAAACAGTTATTCCTTTTGGTCCTGTTCACTGATTGTTCATCAATTTGGCTTTTGCATTGGGGATTCAAACTCCTCTGTTTCTTTTGCCGCCATCAAACAGGTGTCCAGCACCACGCGACAAACTTTGTCCAGCACTTTGGAGGCCTGGAAACGAAAAATATTTGCCAGACGATATAGACAGAATGAGTAATTAGTTATCTTTCTAATTGTAGTTTTTGTAACTTAACATTCGTCTCCAGTGAATATGTTGATTAACAAACTGTTATATTTTGTTTAGCTCAAAGTATTATGTTTTCATCTTAAAATATTAGCATAGTCGAAACACTATTATGATATCATCGATAATTCGACTAGTTAAACTAAGTTCTTGCGTTTTTTGTTTTCTTGTGTTATTTATTTTGAGTTAACCTATTTTTTAGCAAACAACGTTAACAACTGCTTTTAAAAAACCTGAATAATCCAGCTCCTTCGTCTCGGTTTTGCTCTATTTTGTCTTAATCTTGACGTCTATTACTCTGACTTGTACAATGCTAGGATATACGCACTTACTCTAAGGAGCACTGTTGCAAGGTTGAGTGAGAAATGATATTCTATTTTCCTTGCCTTTACTAACGTTTGTTCAGTAACTGTACTCGCATAGTGGGTGGCTCCTAAAATGGTATAGATTTGCAAGGGATCTGGGATTTAATGGAGCCGATAACAGTTGTAGAATTGCACACATTTTAGGTATCCTACTGATCAGTTACTGATTTGCCTTTTATGTCAGCGACATTATGGTTGTTTGTACAGTGTCTATGTATATATACTTTAACTTCACAATTTCAATAGAAAAATCGAGTTAGCATTTGACGTGCAGATTAAGGGTTTTTTTCTAATAAGAACTGTTTATTTTTTGTCGGCTGAGGATAAGCCTTCTTTGTGCTTTTGGAATTTACTTGCGCTACCTTTTTGAGATGTTCGAATATTTCCTTTTCTCTTATCTTTAACTTTTTTGATAAAGTAAGAATGCGTAAACTCGGTGGAATGAGTTCAGAAAGTATATATAAGGCACTAATATCTGTTCAGCCAATTCGAAGAGATAAACTTAAATAGTAATTTACGGTTGCTAAGATTTACTGTAATGGACTGTGTGTGAAAATGTTCTTGATGTATAACCAGGATTTTTATTTAAGAAAGCTTAGCTTCTTCCGGTACATTTTAAGTAAAACAATGATCAGCCATACTAAATAAACATCTTTTAGATCCGAGATTTTAAATAGACAGAAAAATCTTCAGTTGGCTTCTTTAAGTGTTTTGAATTAAATCTTAAGACTGTCGTTTTTGCTGAAATATTGCTATACAATATTTGTGGCGCATTTCCTTCCCTTTATATTCTGCTTGGACATGGGAAAAGTTTATTTCAGCAACAACAAAATTCCAGCTGATGGGTGTGGATTTAAAGCAAGTATACGTCGTATACATCATTGACAACATTATAATGGGAGACTCGCTATTCTGATAATGAGCATGCCGAATGAAGTGTTTGGAAAGAGCTGGAAAATTAAGGAAACAGAGCTTTTCTTCAAACGGATGAGAGTCGATGTATATGTTTGAAACTATAAAAGTGTGACAAGTTACAAATCGTATAGCTTTTGGTTATTGCAGTTCAACAAATATTTCTTTCAAATGACTTTTGTATCTAGTAGAAAAGTAGATAATTTTTAACTGGGCTTTTGACTAAACATAAGCAGTTGAAACTACAGTTTATTTGACACAGAAACAAAAAAACAGCAAAATGACATCGATAGATTTAAACGAAAAGCTAAACACAATATGAATCTTTAAACTGTCTTGACTCAATGTGCATTTTAGAAAACCCTAGATGACTGACTAGAAATGTAGATAAACCACGAAAACCAAAACTCAGTGAAGTTATGGTGTTTAAACAGTAAATATGAGTAAGTTGGTTTGAGACGAACATTTGGTGAAAAGCGAGCATGATTTTGAATTATTTTTGAAGGTTGTTTTCTCAAAGTCAAGACTATGTTATTTCCAAAAAAGGAAATGGACTTACATCACAAAATATCCGTTAAGTTGCTTGTGATTACAAGAATAACAGGCAGTAAGCTACTCTCAGAATTCAGGAAATACGAGCCCTAGAGCCAAACATTTTCAAACCATTTTGTCCCTTACTGTACAGAAGAACGTGGAACGCATCCCAGCAGTTTTTATTCTTATGTTATTACTACTTTGATAACTGAAATTTTTAATTTTAAAGCAGGAGTTACTTTTTTCAAATTTTATGTATTTCCCAGTAAGTCTTTAGAATTTCTTGGAATTGCGCCTTTCGCTCTCGTTTGGCTTCAAATACAGCGGCTGGTTATATACATAAATAAACAGCTCTGCATACAAGTCTCGTGTTTTTGAAACCAAAGGTAAATGTTTGCTAAAATTTTGAATTGTACTGCGCTCTCGCGATATATATATATATATGTATACAGTACCTTGGTTAATTCCTATTTCAAATATTTAACAAACATACATTTCCTACTTTCGCTTAGACAGGGATGTGTTCTTAACACCTGTTCCTAAACTTTAAACGTTTTTCTGTCGTCACCTTTTCAAAAAAAAACTTATACAAAAATATTTTATTACCTTAACTCCCCGCTTGCCAATATTGCCGATTCCAGCGGTGAAGGATTCTGAATGTCTTGGACAAAACGAGATAAAGACGAGAGCGAATACTATAACAAGCGTTGTCTTCATCGTGAGTTTGTTTGTTATCTGATCTCACTGCGCGTTTAAGTTGTTAAACTGAATTTCCTCGCTCAAGTTGCAAACAACTGAGTTCGAGATAAAACTTTATAGTTGAAGCAAACAACGGAAATGACGCTTGTATCCTCTTCGTACACAATGGTGTTTGCCTTGTGATATTGCGTCCGGTATTTTAATATTTCGAGATCGGAACGGTCCCACTAATGGATCACGTGACACTCGTATCGCCCACCGTAATAGGGAAACTTTGAGTTTAAATTAAAATTCGGCAGTAAAATGACTTCCGAGGATAAGTGAATGAACAATAGCTGGCATATCGCTAAGAGCCAAATTTTTCAAATCGTTATATATTTTCTGAGTTTTGCTGTCAATTGATCTAAAGGGACGGAAATTGCAGTACTCTGCAAAAACCGAACTCCCTGAATTAATGCAACTCGCTCAATGGCTTTCTTTTCAGCGAAATATTGGTTCCGAGAAGGAACTCATTTAGGAAAGCGGCTCTTTTTATTAAACCAAAGTTAAATGTTTGTGGGCTGGCCAAACGCCTACTCTAAAATGAAACTAGATGCCAAATTGCTTGAAGGTTGGTGCAAATTACATATTTTCTTCGATTCAATATTTTCCACCCAAATTGGAGATTGGTATGCAATACCCACGTAAGTTGTTTTTGTAAAATACTAAAACCAAAAGAGAAGCTCAGCATGACCTCGTTTTCTTTGTTCACATTTCTTTCGTTTTAATTTGCTGAAAAGCTGTAATCCAATAAAACAACATGTTAGCTGCAATTTATATACTAGCTGCAGCGTTTCTGTGAATAAATCTTGAAAGACTATCACATATTTTGGGTGTTCCTTTTATTCGCGAACGCAATGCGTTCTTTTTGTGCAACTCTTCCATCACATGCGGATGCTTAAAATGTCATTAAAAAGACGCTTCCCCTTACTCAACAGAGAAGCATTTTTCTCTGACACATTGAAATGTTTTCTCACTTTTATCATACTCTCGTGAACATCCCAACTTCTGAAACTCTTCCGATGACGCAAGTTTTAAATTATGACCGTCTCTACATCGTTAAAAAATACCTAGCAACTTTCCTACATGTATTGTTACTTATGAAATCGGAAAAGCCTGTCTTATTTGCTGGGCGAAGGCGAATGAAAAACAAGAAAAAATTTAAAGAGATGAAAAAACACTACAATTAGAAACTCAGAAATCAGCCTAAGCCCTAAAAAATCACTTCTAAATGAGGAACTCACAACTTGTAATAGAAATTTTTCACCCGAATATATAACAAGTTAGTCATACTGTAAAACACGAAGAGATAAGAAATGGAAACGATCGAGATTTAAGAGATGAGTTAGGAGCACAAAACTCAGGCTATGCCATCAAACAACTTGATTAAATCACAGATATTCCTTACGTCCCGATAATAAGAGAAAAGAGCAGACGTAAAAAGTTTGCAAGTTTACAATTTCGTATCGCAAAAACCACATAAAAGTAGAAGAATTTACAGCACTTAAAATTTAATAGAAATAAGCTATAGTTAATAGTAAATTGAATACTTTATATCAAAAAGTAAAAGCTTTGAGCCCGAATGATATCTTCTTTTTGAAAATTCTTTCGATTTTGAGGTTTTTGTGTACAATGGAAGCGACTCCATGTAGTCCCTTTCTTTTCTAGAATATAACACATTTACAAGTAAAGGCATTTTTCTTTAGGCGAGAGAGAGAGAGACAGAGACAGAGAGAGAGAGAGAGAGAGAGAGAGAGAGAGAGAGACAGACAGACAGACAGACAGACAGACAGACAGACAGACAGAGACAGAGACAGAGACACAGAGACACAGAGACACAGAGATAAAGAGACAGAGACAGAGAGTAACCTGATTGTAAAATATATTCAAAAACTTCCCGACGATTCAACGAGACATTTTTGCATTCATCAAAACACATGATTTGAAACTGCATCGTGTTTTCTTTATCAATTTTCTTGCTCTTTTAAGAAATAGGATTTCCACACAAAAATTTGACGTAGAACTTAATTGTTTTCTTTTCATTTATTAAATTCCTTGTTAATTTTAGTCAATCTAGCTGTCTTCCGAATTCATTCTGTTTGACAAGAACAATAGTTATAATTATAAGGTCGCATTTTGAATTTATTGTTATTTAATAAAGACGTGGTCATTAAAAGTTGTGAAATACTTCACCTAATTTTAAACTCTGAAATCGAACTTTTCAAAAGCAAAATTAATGTAAAGTCTTGTTTAAAATCCACTCCTTTTGTAGAAACATTAGCTCTACAATTATGCGCTTTTTCGCCTAACACCAATAAAAGGCTGGTATGAAATTTTAAATCCCGTTGATAGTGATATGATATTTTTTAACAAAATTCTGAACTAACTATATTTTTATCCTTATAATAACGTTTATCTAACATGTACTTTTGGGCTGAGTCTTAACATTTGTGAGTTTTTTTTCAGGTGTTTTAATAATTTACTTTTTCATTTCGGGATTGTTTCAGCATTATGTGTGATTTGTAAACGCTCAAATCTAACCTTCACACATGAGTTGTACTTGAATGCAATGCTCTGGAAGGTTGAAGTTTTATAGTTATTTATACCTGGTACATATATCGAGTTTTCTATTTTTTTAAAAAGGCAAGAATCAGACTGGTATCTCACGATATTTTCAAAATCAGTAAATGCTTCTTTATTATCCTCATTCTTAAAAGTACTCGTAGCGTATTACTAGTTTTTGGTATTTCCAGCCTCCAAGTTTTTACTTGCAAAAAAGTTTTTACGAAAAGCCACGATATTTCCATATTCAGTAAATTCTTCTTTATTATTCTCATTCTTAAAAGTACTCGTAGCGTATTACTAGTTTTTGGTATTTCCAGCCTCAAAGTTTTTACTTTCCAAAAAATGTCCTTACGAAAAGCCGAGTGACAGGATTTTTCAATGTGTGTTTTCCATTCAAGCTCATCAATCACAAACTCGGAAAAAATGATGTGATAACTCGATGGTAGTTTCGTTTTTCAGTTAATGAAACGGAAAAAAACACGGAGTGATTGCATGCACTTTCGACTAAATAGTGCAGGTTGACAAAACTTGAAGATGTAGTTAAGAAGAGTAATTTCTTTCCAATTGTTGAATAGCATGTATGCCAGGCATGTTTGACAGTATAGTTAATGGTTTAGATTGGAATACAATGGCATGAAGTGGCTTACAATAATCGCAAAACGGTTAACAATGGGCCTTGCAACTGTTTACTTCGCACATTAATCGTAGAAATACAGAAATGAGTTGGAATAACAACCAACATTGCCTTGGAAAAGCGGTTTTGTTGATAGGATTTAAAACTATATATCATGACCTGCAGTTTATTTACACTTTTTTGTCTAAAAGCGTAACAGCGAAAAAAGAAATATCTTAGCTGTAGGGCATATTGGGAAAAACAGAACCCGTGATACCTTTTACTGTGATTGAGTTGTGAAGCAAAACAGGAGCAGTACAAGAATAAGATCTTTGCAATCAACATTTACACGCACACGCACTCAATATTTATAAAATTAAGGGGCTGTCGGAAAATCGATTTGTAAATGCACGTTAAGGGGGGGGAGGGGGGGGGTTCTCTTTGGTATGGGTGGACGATAAGGACAAAATACTTTTGGAACAAATAAAAAACAGATAAAATATGTGTGCTAAGATATAAAGCTGTAAATAGGTGTTCTACAATTGATACAACAGGTTAGTATTTAATGTAAAAAAACCCTTTTGATTGATGATCTTATATTATAATGTTTGAAGCTTTTGATGGAAAGTGGTTGAAAACAGCAAGAAAATCCGTACAGGTATCTTACACGTCACTTTTTCGAACGTGATCTTATTATTCGAGGATCAAAATATAAATAGACAGAGTTTGTCTATTGTGTTTACAGTGAATATATTTATTTTAAAAATAAAACAAAAATATTGAGTGAACGTTAAGGGAGGGGGGGGGAGGGGGTTAGACCTTAAAGTCCATTTGACGTTAAGCGTTAACAAATCGATTTTCAGACGGCCCCTTGCACGGCCAAACTAGAGTTTAAAATGGCAAATTAGAAGATACAACATCATTTCTAAAAATACAAATATTGACAAAGTAATTATTTGTTTAAATTTTGAGAAGTGTAAGTACTTTTAAAACGTTTCAGTCAGTTATGCGTGATACATCGGCATCATTATCCATTGACTGCAAAGCATCACCATTTTCTATTTTGCTTTTTAGATTTTAAATTATATTAATTTGGTTCTAATGTAGCAAGAAATTGCCATTATTTCATATGGCATCAGAGAGCAACATTAACTGGACAGGTGTATTTTCAATCGATGATCCTGATCTCATATATATATCTCACAGCCAGACGAGGGAGCAGTATAGGTGAAATCGGATGACATAGCTCATAGAGCCCTTTGATTTGTTTACGTAGTTCAAAATTATAAAGGTCAAAACGATATTTTGCAGAGTTCTCCCCAGCAGAGGAAACTGATAATAGGAACTTACCTTGGGAATTTATACAACAAATTAACAATACAATTCAATTCGTTTGCATTTGAGAATGGCTAGTTGAGCGCTTTGATATTGCCATGATTGTGGAACGCTCGATCATAATTTGGAGAGAACCCTGCCAAAGATTTCACTCGTCTAACTCCGCTGTCGCCAATTAAAAATGTAGTTGTAAGTTCTAAAACCGTAGTTTCTGCATGTTATTTCGAAAATATAAGTGTTTTTTTTAATATTTTGGTCAAAGTTCGCCCACGGTCACGTACTTCTCTACTCTGTCACAAGGGAAGTGGTGCTCCGAAGAGAGTCTGAGGTCTTATGATTTGAAATTAGAAAAATACAGTCTGAAGTTAAAAAAAACTCTGAAGTTAAAAAAAACTAGAAAAATAAAGTCTGAAGTAGAACTAGAAAAATAAAGTCTGAAATAGAACTAGAAAAATAAAGTCTGAAGTAGAAAAAAAGTCTGAAATTTATTGGCCTTTCTTGGCTTTTGTAGTCTTTTTTGAGTTTGACAAAATTTTGAGCTCCTCAATTATAAGCTGTAAATGTCTTCCCCTTACGGACCGTTCATTTTTTATGAGATGGGGGGGGGGGGGGGGGTGGGGGAAAAT
>JAOBYE010331095.1:0-15190 GCA_025403585.1 Parazoanthus swiftii | reverse complement strand
GTAGTGGAGGGACTCCACAAAGAGTCAAGTGGCAACAACAGTACTAGTCTGCCCTACTTGGTCCTAGGCCTTTGTTTATGCAGCTACATAACTGCAATTTGTTACCATCGATTCCAGTACATTGGTTTGGTTACTGGAATGCAGTTAAGGATCGCTCTGACGTGTCTCGTCTACAAGAAGGTAAGTAATATTCATACTTGTATTCACTTGTCCTTCTATTTCTTTCTCATCCTAGGTCTCCTACTACTTAGCTTCGTCATCCTTTAGTCCTGTTTTTCGTCCCCCTACTTGTTCTCTGTGTTATTTCGCCTCCTGCTCTAACTTGTATTCCACCTGGTACTCCTTTTCGTCCTCTTTATTTTTACCCATACTCGTACTACTCTATCCTACTTCAACTTACCATCCCACTTTTGTTCTTCGTCCTCCTACTCGTACTCGTTCTCCTAACTATTTGGCCTCTTTCTTCTAATTGTACTTCACCTAGTACTCCTACTGGTCCTCCTATTCCCATTCGTTCTATTACTTTTTAGCCTCCCACTTCTACTCGGCATCCTACTCTACTCTTCATCCTCCTGCTCGCACTCGTTCTCCTAACTATTTGGACTCCTTCTCCAACGTACTTCACCTTGCACTCCTGCAACTCGTCCTCCTATTCTTACCCACCTGCCTATTACTCTCTCCTCCTACTCGGCATCCTACTCTAAGTCTTTGTCCTCCTACTCGTACTTATTATCCTAACTATTTGGCCTCTTATGTACCTCCACATTTATGTAACTATACGTGTTACTGCAAGCAGCCAAATTCGTGCCAGGACCATGTAAACTGTTGCCAAGTAAAACTGTAGCGCTCTCCTCTTACCTACTCCGGCATATAATGAAAGTCGGTAGGAAAAATGATAGAAATGAATTTAGGAGTTAAAAGATATTTATCATTTAACGGCGAAGTTGGGATTTTTTATGCACTACAAAATTCATAAACAGGACCAAATGGAACTATGGAAATTAGCGTGTGCTCCATGATTTATTTGCCGGTACTTGACCGCTTGAACTTTGCAACTACTGGAGCAGTATCAGCATGCCTAAACCACAGACGACTTGAGCGATCCAAGGCTGCCATATTTTTTTTTCTGGATAGTTTTGGAGAAGATAATATTTCAATTCTCCCACCGAATCAAATACAGGTACCTCTCAAATCATACTTGTTCCCTTAGTTTTTGTTTCTTAGTTTTAACACTTTCAGGGAAACATATTAATTGTTTCTAGATCTGAATTGTGAGAATCCATGGTTTCTGTCTTACGGACACTGCACAGAAACTAGCGGAGGAAAATCTGAATAACTGAAGGGTTTTATATTGGTCTCAATACCCATAGTTCCATTGGGTCATGTCTTATATGTTTTATACAGAAAGGGGTCGGCCTTTTTTCAAACGGGTGTATAAAGAACCTATTTGAGTTCAGTGTATTCAACGCTTTTTTATTATCAACTTTTAGATGCTGAGATTATCACGAGTGTCAGTGGCCAACATAACTGCTGGATATGTTATCAACCTTGTTTCTAATGACATCCGTAAATTTGACAATTTTTTCTTTCAATTCCACTACTTGTGGCTTGGCCCGCTGAATCTCCTAATCGTCACCATTCTCGCTTGGAGATTGATTGGTTGGCCGTCGTTCCTAGGGAGTATGTATTTTGTACTGATGATTCCAAGTTCGCTGGCATTAAGTAAGCAAATAGGAAAAGCGTTTCTAAAAATCTGCAAACTGACAGATCGCCGGGTCCGACTCACAGGAGAAGCTCTATCAGGCATTCGAGCTATAAAAATGTATGCTTGGGAGTTTCCATTGGCAAGTATGATCAAGTTGATAAGACAGTATGTATCCCAGTTCTACAAGTTTGATATTCAAAACTACATGCCTAGAATGAAGTCGTGTTATATACTTGTGGAGATGCCCCCCCCCCCAGATATTCTGCTTTTGTGTTCTAGTTACTTTTTAGAGGTTCAATAGTCCAGTTTCCTATTCGTAGTTGCCGCTGATTACAATGGCTACAGACTCATTTACTCAGCGTTAGCCTCGTCTTGATGTTATTTCATTGTTGGAGGTTCAAACTTCGAATCGTTATGTATATTCAACACAAAGTCGAGGTTAAAGGGTTTGTCAGAGGTTATATAGACCGAAATCTGTTGTTAGATCGACCCCCTATGACAGAACAGAAGTCGGCTGCACATTACCTATCATCGGTACTATTGTTGAAAGACGCAGTGGGTAAGCGCGGTGAATTTTGACTGGATAGAAATACGACCACACGGGAAGTTCACGTGC
This sequence comes from Parazoanthus swiftii, assembly GCA_025403585.1. Lineage (NCBI taxonomy): Eukaryota > Metazoa > Cnidaria > Anthozoa > Zoantharia > Parazoanthidae > Parazoanthus > Parazoanthus swiftii. Next base: position 12,869 of record JAOBYE010331095.1, on the reverse strand, counting down.
GAAAGACGCAGTCAGGTTTCTGATTAGCTAGCTGTTTTCGGATATTTTTAACTGCGACTTCGGGACTCAACGGGGACCGCTGTTTAACCTCTGACAAACCCTTTATTACTGAGTAAAAGAGTCCGTAGTCATTGTAATCAGCGGCAACTACGATTACGAAGCTGGACTGTTGTCTTTTGTCCTCAACGTCTTCAACAATTGTCTTAAAGAAATCATATTTGCTAGTAAATTAAGCGAAGTTTAATTTTTAGAGGAGAAATATGCGCGAAAATGTACCTAACGCTTTTCCGTTCGGTCGAAAAAGCGTTCACTGAAAGTTCAACAAGCGTTCGAACGCTTTCTCAAAGCTTTCACTCTTTTGCACACACCGTTCCAACACTTTGGCAGAACGTTCGAACATTCTGACAAAGCGTTCGAACGTTCTGTGAAAGCGTCTATTGCCTTCTAACATAAGTGTCGTTACTGACATTATTTTCTTTTTTCGGGTTTTAGGTTAGAGCTCCGTAAATTGCACCTCAAAGCCACATTTTGGGTTTGTTTGGATTCTTTGTTTTTATCATCTACCCCTATGCTTAATTTGATTCTGTATACAACTCTGTCATTGAAAGGATATCACTTTATCCCGCAAACAATTTTCACAACATTGGCTCTTTATGATGAGGCACGTTTTTCTATGGCTGGAAATTTTCTATTCCAAATGCGTTATACGTACGAAGGAATGATGGCATTAAAAAGAATAAAAGAGTTCTTGCTATATTCCGAAAAAGGTGACAAAGCATTGCATTACGATAACCCAAATTTCGAATTAGCATTTCCAGTACATTTGATAACAAGATGTGAAGAGTTGCCCGATAAAGGTTGTATTGGAACATTCAGAAAGCTGTCTTTTAATGAAGTTGTTTCTCACAATTCTAAAGTCAAAAATTCTTGGAAATGCAACAAACAAGTTAATGAAGCCAAAGCAGATAAAACTGTTTCGCTCGTCATAGAAAATGCAACTTGCTACTGGAATAAACAGTCCAATAAGCCATGTTTAAGCAACATAGATTTGAATATCTCAAGTACCAAACTTGTTGCAATTTGCGGGGAGGTGGGATCTGGTAAATCATCACTCCTGATGGCTGTTTTAGGAGAAATTGTTCCAACTTGTGGCAAGGTGAGCTGCTATGGGCGAATCGCTTATGCTCCACAAGTGCCTTGGGTATTTTCCGGAACTCTTCGACAGAACATTGTCTTCGGACTTCCGTACAATGAGCAACGCTATCGAAACACAATTGAAGCTTGTCAGTTATTAAACGATATGCAAACTTTTCCTGATGGTGACTTGACGCATGTTGGCGAGCGAGGGGTAACATTAAGCGGCGGACAACAAGCTCGTGTAAGCCTCGCGCGGGCGGTCTACTTCAATGCAGATATCTATTTACTAGACGATCCAATGAGTGCTCTTGATATCCAGGTCGGAAAGAACTTGTTTCTTAAATGTATTAAGGAGATGCTAAGAAAGTGCACTATCGTTCTAGTAACACACAATCTAAGTTTTTTACCAGAGGTTGATTGTGTTGTTGTGATGAAAAGTGGCAGTATAGTTGCTAAGGGAACTTATGATGAATTAAAACAGGGTGGATTGAGTTTGCGATTCGAAAAGGGCGACCGGTCAACAAAAGAAAAGGAACAATGTGCTTCTGAAAATGAAATTGATATTTACAGTGTTGGAAATCAATCATCAGAGTTCAAAAACCTGAAGGTTGAGAGGGAGGAGCGTTCCGTTGGATCGGTTCCACTTCTAACACATTGGAAATACTTCAGCGCTGGAAATTCCAGTGTGGTGGCATTGGTTCTTTGTCTACTCTTGCTGTCTGCGCAAGGTATGTTAATTTTAACACCAAATTACCAATGGATGATAAAAATTAATCCTTTGTAGCTTTTTGGTTTAAAACAAAACCAAACAAAACAAAATGCAGGAATGAATAGATCTCATCAATGAATTTGGCTAATTAACATATTCCTCAAATTTGTGTGATCATAAACGTTTGAAAGTTATGCCATTAAAAATAGTTATAATATAATGGCATAAAGTTATGCCTTTAAAAATAGTTATAATATAACAACCAAAAATTGTGTATAATGGTTTCCTTTAAAAAAGCACTTACAGAGACACAGTCGTTCCTTTACCGATTCATCACTAGATGATACAAAACGGTTTACATGGTTAAGAGATGACCTTCTTTCTTATATAAACTAAAGTGCTTCACTGGTATTTCGAACACTGAGAAATATTGTATCTAAGCACACGTAAAAATGCGGTAATACTACGTACGTGTGTTTATGTCGGCCAATCGGTAATCTTGTGTTATTATGATAATCTCCACCTTTTTAGTCGACATTCGTTTTGCATCGATTGCTCGTTTGTTTGTAGTTTATATTGAACAGAATAATACACGGACGCTTGGAAATACGGAATTTGTCTTCGTGTGCACTTACTCGTGAGATATCGAAATCAAAACTCGAAGATAAATTCCATATCTTCGTGCGCTCATGCATGTATTATTCTTCATTTCTTGCACTGGTTTTAAGGTGGACATTTCAGTAGTAAGTTACATTTGGTACCACAGTAGAAATAGGTGAATTTTGGTGACAAGTTTTACTGGTAATTTTGTAGTGTTGCTGAACACAAGTGAATGGTGGTTAGCACAGTGGACCAACCAGCCTTATGTGGAGCAGCAGAACCGAGTTAACATATACGTGTTTGTTGGGATTATCATTTCATTCCTTTTCTTGTGCTTTGTCGGCGAGATATTGTTGTACCACAGTTTGCTGCGTTCCAATCAAGTTCTTCAAGAGAGAATGGTGATGTCAATACTACGGGCACCTGTGTTGTTCTTTGATACAAACCCAGCTGGCCGTATACTGAACAAGTAATGAAGTAATCTATTTTGTACCTAAGGGATGGTTCATTGTTTATCGAGGGAACCGGGTCGTGAAACTTGAACCAAACTTGTCTGTTTTTTCTAAAGCCCGTTTTGACTTTCAAGCATTTTTTCAACACCCGTCAGAGGTTCCTAAAAAAAATCCAAGACCCTGTCTGAAATGAAAGACAGTAAATATGAGAAACGAACGTGTTCTGCAACAATCTGATGTAAACACGACATTGCTTAAAGTATTCTCGAAATATTTTATGTTATAAAATGTATACTATTTAATAAGCTCGGTATTATTTTTTAAAGCCCGTCATTTTACCGCAAATTTTTTCAAGACCTGGCATTTTTCAGGCAAAAAAAATTTAAGACACTGTCTCTTTTTACACGACCCGGTCATCTCGATAAATAATAAATCCTCCCTAAATACTGAATAAAAAAACACGTTTACTTAGGGCATACATTGTATTGAAATATTTATCTTTAATTTACGTATTGTTATTTCATTATTCTAATCCAAATTATAATATCTTCTGTACATAAACAACATAACTTATTTTTGTGCTAGATATGTCTTCTGTATTTGAAATGTACATTTATCTTGTTACATATTTTCCTCGTAGCTAACAAGCATTCTTGCAGCGCCACTTTTTCATATTTTTCAATTTTACACTAACATGTAGATATAGTGCATTCTCTGGGTTATTTTACGACTAACAAACATTCCCAATTGGAAATTGGGAGATCGCAGAAACATTGTTTTTCGCAATAACTAATGATTGATCTAAATCAAACACAGTTCATATGAAGACCGAATATACGGTTTGTTTCCTAAACTGCTATTCTAAGAAACAGTTTTGTTGTTGAGAATTGTTGGAAAACTGTTTAGCGATCACATCCAATATCATTTCTTGAGACAAAAGAATTGAACAAATCACAAACAATAGAAAAATGCATCAAATGTGTTTATTTAAGGACAAACATGTATGGAATCTTATAGTTTTTGAAGTTTGAGTTCATATCGTGTTCGATCGATTTCTGAAGGACTAGTGTATTGAACATTTTGTATTTTGACAGATTTTCCAAAGACCTTGGATACATGGATCAAGAACTACCAACAGCAGCTTACTACGTTGTTGCGACAACGCTTATGGCAGTAGGGAGCCTCGTGTTAGTGGCAGCTGTGCTGTACTGGGCTGTAATTTCTGCCTGTGTTCTGCTTGTGCTGTTTGCACTTCTAGGAGTGACCTATTTGAGGACGTCCCGTGAGGTCAAAAGACTTGACGCGATCAGCCGCAGCCCTATGTACTCACATATAACTGACACTCTGGAGGGACTGACAAGTATTCAATGTTTTCAGGCGGAAGAGAGGTTTATCAGCGACTTCTTCAGGTTTGTCTTAAATTTTTTTCCATATAGATGCAGTTCATTTCAAACATGTCAATAGGTTTTGGAGTTATATTTCCTACGTTTCACCTATTAACGCATAAAATACGTTGAAAGCAACATGTAAAGTCTATACTTTCTATTTTGTAACCTTTGCCCACAGTAGAATTAGATGGTAAAAGAAGCAGTAGAAGGTAAGAAAAGGAAAAATTATGCTTTGAGAAGTGTTGCATTTGCAAAAAACATTTTGGAAGGTAGAAGGCAGTGTAGTCTGGTTCTTAATAATTATTTTGAAAAAATATTTGAATAAATTATTCAATTAATAATTAATGACTTATAAAAGACTGATTGAATGAATGATTACAGTGTAGACATAATGTTTGATCGTTTGCCAAAATGTATCAAACTTTGCATAGACGATTGAAGATTAATCTTAAGAAAGAAGTGAAATTAACAACACTGAAGTTTGTGGATGATAAATATGCCCAGTGAAAATGGATTTGAGGAAAGAGTGAAAGATCCATGTTGGTAATTTAAGCCAGCAATTGCTTTAAAGAAGGATTTCATGTCTCGGTATTGATGCTGATAGAAGGTATGAAAGTCTTTCATTGTAGAAATGGCTGCAGCGACCTAGCATATTCTTGGTGGCACGTCTTTTTTTATGCACCTGTTAATGTAAACCCCTACCCCTCTGGGGATTTGGCATGCTGTTTTGCCCACTGGGGTGGGGGATTTATGCGCATTAGTGCTTTTGGTTTGCCCATGGGGTAAGGGATTAGTGTTTTGTTTGGTTAAATGCAATTAATCGGACTACAATTCATCTGATTTGTTGAAGTTTGATATACTGATATATTTGCGTTCTGAGGCTATATACGATTAAGTATACGATAAGATTACAGCGTGTGCGTTTTTGCGTACTTGTTATGGTAAACTGAACGAACTAAATAGTTTGATATATGTTGGTTTTGTTTTGTTTTGTGTAGAGGTTGTTTCGATTCTTCTTGCATACATGTAAAACGGCGTGTGTGCTTACTGGCAGGGGTCGTTCCTCGTGTAGTGTATGAAGTGTTGGGTGCGTTAAAATACGCGAGTTAGTAAGAGTTGCAGGGTTAAGTAAACTTGACCATTTTATGAGGGTTTCAAGTAAACAATTTCGTTCTCCAGTGCGATACAAACCTATACTAATAAGAAGTTAAGAGACTTAACAAACATGCCTAGTTTGACTCTTCTTACTAGGAGCTCTCATGTCACGTTACAGGTTTCAAGATGAGCAGACGCGAGCCTGGTTTGTTTTCATTTCTGGAAGGGAGTGGCTTGGATTAAGGCTCGAGTTACTGGCCGTTACGTACCTGGTGGCTGCTGCTATTACTGCCGTTGTAACTTCAGCAAACGCAGGTAAATACTAAAACTGCGCTGTCAACTATTAGCGGAAAATAATTAGGAACTGCGGATCGAGAATGCTTTGTAACTCAACATAATTTTTTTTTTTTTATCAGGGAAACAGATTTCCTAAATGTTTTTTTATCCTTAAACTGTCTCTGTCGTTTGGTTTTTGAGTAAAATAAGCCGCGTACATGAAGAAGGTATGAAAATCTGATGAATAAGTTAGTTACCATTTCTTTTGATTAACTGGGTGATGTGCAAATACGAAGAGTATGAAGTTCTGTCCTAGGTTAGTTTAATGATAATAATAGCAACAATAACAATAATAATAATAATAATAATAATAATAATAATAACAACAACAACAATAATAACAATAATGATATTGGCACTTATTTGGAAAAATGGAGGTTTTAACACATCAACAATGAGTCGAAAGTTAGGACAAATTGACTCACAAGATTGGACTCTGTTTTACTTTAGAAATTTTGTAAGAGTGTTTGTAAAACGATTATGACATTTTTAGATTGTGCGCGCTGTAAAAGCTTGAAATTTACTGTTATTACTATCAAACTACTGCTGTTTCTAAACTTTAAGAGTGTAGCATTACAGCAATAACTTGGCATGATTTAAATCTCTTTCAAAAAAAGGCAACTACAAGAAATATGAGATGATGCACACTTATTACAAAAACAATGTTTGATAACAGTGCATTTTTTACCGTAAAGGGCAAGGTTACTACGGCATCAGAAACTTTCGTAAAAACTGACTGTAAACTAGCCTCCTCCGCAGGCAACTCAAAGTGAAATATGATAGGGTGAATGATGGCTATTGTAGGCTAATGTCTGGCTAATGAGGGTGAAGGAGATTGGGGCGGAAAAAGTCCCCGACTCGCGGCCTTTCCGCTCGTCCTTTCCTTCACCCTCATTAGCCATACTTTAGCCTATATTAAATAGCCATCATTCACCTTATCTGCTTCAATTTCACTTAAGAGTTGCCTGCGGAGGAGGCTAACTGTAAACGTTAATGAACATAATTTTTAGTAACATATATAAAAAGGTTAGTGAGATGATTATAAGACTAAGAAGTTTATTCCCCTTATAGCGAAGTTACAACTACAAGACGGCTATCCTCCACCATGTTACTTCTTGCCACGTGAAATGGAACGTTTGAATTGCCAGTGACATTAGAAAGTTAGAAAGGTTTGAAAAGGAAGAATTAAGAGCTCGGTTTTCCGAGAGAAACAGTCCAGTTACAGCAGCTTTTAGATAAAGTTAATTTGCCCACCTTGTTAAAGAGCCAGCTACAAGACAATTGTGTTCAAAGTGAAGCACAACTTGTCCCTAAAGAGGGGAAAGCTTCAGTATAACATGGAGAGATCCCACGCTTCTCTTCATAGTTTAAGACCAGCATACGCAGGCGCGGCCTGGGTGATTTGCTAGCTTGTTGTAGTTGTTGTCACTTATGTAATGCGTAGCTATTTTAACTTGTAAATGGTTTACAATGTTAGATACTCATTATCGTTATAATTGAACTTAATCTTCTTTTCTAACATTACATTTAGCGTTTATATTCTTTTAACAACACAAAGGTAAATTCTTTTTGAATTTATAGGTAGGTGTTCCCTATAAGTGGAAACTTTTCTTTTGCTAAAATGGTTTGACATGTTATAATATTAATATTATTGTTCTTTGTATTCATTGTTATTCGTCTCAAGGACGCTTGTAAATTTGGTTGAATTGAGGTTAACGACAGAACTTATTCGCCTTAGCAACAGCCGAGTAACAGCAACAACAAAAACGATATAAGAAAAAATATAAAGCAACTGAAAGTAACTGAATATCATCAACTTTCATACGCTTGGATCAATATTTAGGTAGTTAACAAGACTTGTCGAATTTTTCCATGAAACTTCTGCTAATCGGAGTATGTTCTTTATACTTTACACAATAGCTATGAAAGGTTTATAATCTTAGATTACGTCTTCTTTATCGTTTTTTTTTCACCAGGTGTAAGTGGCTTGGCGTTATACGCAGCTTTTTCCCTCGCTAAAATTGTTCAGTACACGATAATGTTTGTTGTGGAGTATGAGAACCTAATGACGTCAGTAGAAAGAGTAATGACATACATTCAAGTGACACCAGAGCCTGGTTACCAAGTCGACAATAAGCCCCCCGCTGGCTGGCCTTGCAGAGGAGAGATACAGTTTGAAAATGTGTCTCTCGTGTATTATGAAGGTGGACCAACGATTCTCCATAATATCAACTTTCACATTAAGCAAAAAGAAAAGGTAATTTAGAAATGGTACCGGTAAAACAAAGAAAACACACAGTATCGAAGTTGTTCCGACGGGTTCGTTTAGCGGCAGTCAACATTCAGGATTTAACTTGCGATCATACTCACCTGATAAGATTAGTGGAGCCGCGAGCAAAGCGAGGTCGTTTCATTGTCATTATAATGAAACTTGCTTGCACGTTGAGTGTATTCGGAGGACAACAGTTCACGCTAAACTAACAAATTACAACTAATTGCTACTGTTATTGTACTTGACGGGCCTTATACAATAAATACCCCCCCCCCGACCCGGTAGGGTTAAGACAAAGAAAAAATAAAAAACTTACTTCAGTAAAATAAACAAAACGCACCGTGGCGATTGTACAGACCGGTACATTTATCTGTAGAAACTGTGAACGAAAATTGACATTTTCTCCTTCAACCACAGTTGCCTGTAGGAGTTACGGAAACTGTGGATGATGTTCTCTTTTTCCCTAAGTGAGTTAAATATCAAGGAAGTTGTCGATTATCTATAGGACAATAACTTATTCTTTATAGATTATCTACAAAAAAATTGCTACTGTTGTTTGTTTTTCTGACGGTACCTTAAGCCATTAATGTTCCTATTTCCTTTCTCTGTGAAGGTAGGTATAATTGGCCAAACAGGAGCTGGAAAGTCCTCTCTGTTGGCTGCGTTATTCCGTATGCCAGAAGCCAGTGGTAAAATCTTGATTGATGGCCTGGACATCTCTACACTCGAGCTCCAGAGCACCCGAGCAGTCATGTCAGTGATTCCTCAGGCTCCTGTTCTGTTTAGCGGTGACTTAAGAAACAACTTGGATCCGTTCACAGTGTTAGAAGATGAAGCCCTGTGGCGTGCTCTTGAACAAGTTCAGGTATAGTTATGAAATGCAACAGATTTGTCATAGTCTTATGAGTTCTTTTAACTATTTTTGTTTGTATCAAGTAAAAGAAAAACAGTGCAATACTTCCACATATTACAATACTTTAACAAAACTATAAAGAAGATACGAAAAATACAAAGTAAAAACTACAATAAAAAACAAAATTTCGATGTTGAAATAGATTACTGGCATAACATAAATGTAAATGAACTTTTAGCGACAAGCAAACAACTGAAAACAACAAAAGGAGGAGTAGACAAGTTTGAATGTGTAAGATGCTAAGTGGTTGTTTACAGAATTCAAAATGGTCATGTGGACATAAGTTTCCAACAACGAGATCGTGATTTAATAACTGATCCTTTTTGCAATTCAGCTCGGAATTATTTCCCAAGCCGCTTGACAGTAAAAATTCGCATATAAGAACGTTGGTTAGACAAAGAATTTCCATTTAGACCCTCTTTACTTAAGATCCTGTTTTAGGCTGTCACTTCAAAGCATGTCCTTGTTTTATCAAATAGAGTCAAAACTAAAAATTCATAAATCTAAGCCTGATTTCACAGTAAACACCATCTATGTAAGAACAGTTTGAGGATAACTTTTACAAATCTAGCCTCTTTTTCTGAATGCATATTCATAACTCACTTCCTGTAGCTACTGTGTTCAGTTTTTCCTAAGCTAGAGCATTTAAAGACTGTTCTCAAAGTATAATGATTTATTTCATATTACTTAATTAAAGCTGGGTGGGGTGAGAGGAGAGGAAAGTTGAAGACATGGGCTTGGGAAGGGAAGGGAAGGGAAGCAAAAATAAGATAAGATAAGAATAAGACTAGACAAGACAAGACAAGACAAGATAAGACGAGTTAAGATAAGATAAGATACATTTAAGATAAGATAAGATGACGTGACATGATATGCAACACATAGACAGGTATTTGACTTACCAAGGGGCCACATCATTAAGGCGAAAGACAAGTGGTGTATCTTAACAAGAACAAATCACTCGCTAGAAGATGTTTGAGTTTGTCATCAGAGAAGATCAGAGATGATCAAGTTCTTTTTCACATAATAAACAAGCTTCAGTTTCTATTAAACCTGATATCAGTCAGAATATTTGAAGAGCAAAATTTCAAGGTATAAGTATTGTTACATTAATTTTTTTTTGCTTCAAAGTTAAAGTTAATTTACATTAACATGGCCTTTGAACTGGAGTTTTTCACTTTTATGAAGCCGCAAAGCAGTTTAAAGTCACAGATTTATCTTTAAGTTTTGTTTTTTGTCTCACAATAACTGGTAGAAGCTGATAGTTAAAATCAAACATCTGCTTTCTCCAGAAACTACAAAGCAAAGAAAGGGTAGGCCTGAACAGAATTACACTGCAGATTTCAACTAGTTTACAATACATACTTTGATATTTAACTAGTATACGTCCTCAAATCTCTACCTTCTGTTAACGCTCCGTTACTTAGTCAAATTAAAGAAGTAAAAGACGGGGTAGTACTCCATGTTTTTGTTCCAAGAAAGAGTGCGAAAAACTCAGGTTTAAAGTGCAAAAGGGCCAAACAATACTTTGAATATTAGAGATGATTTTGAAAAGTTTAATTAATACATTCTGTTTCTGTAAAGCTATATATCAGAGACATGCAAAATTGCAGCTTATGCATAGCAAGTGTAGATAACAACCGCAACACAAAAATCTTTCTAAATATACGTCAAGTACCATGACGTGAACCAGTGCGACAGAACAATATTGTCTGTATTTGACAAAATATTGCAATTATTTCCTCGTATAGTTGAAGGATAAGGTGCAAGCCTTGCCGGGCCAACTCCGGTATCAATTAAGCGAATCAGGCTCCAACTTAAGTGTGGGGGAGCGACAGCTGGTCTGCCTTGCACGTGCTCTGTTGCAGAACAACAAGATCATCGTTATTGATGAAGCAACAGCCAACGTCGACCATGAGACGGACCAAAAGATCCAAAAGGCGATCGCCAAGAACTTTAGCGAGTGTACAGTGCTGACCATCGCCCACAGACTGGACACCATCTTGGATAGCGACAGGGTGATGGTACTGAGTAAGGGAAAGGCTGTTGAATTTGACTCACCACAAGCGCTTTTGGGCAGGAAGGACTCGTTGTTTTCTGAATTGGTGGAAGATTTTCAAAAGACTAAGCAATGATGACACTGCGTTGCTCAGACGACTGTGAAAGGGCCCCGCCCCTTTCGTCGGCATTTTTAGGACCATTTTTTTAGAAAAACACTAACAATGCGTTTCAGCACAGATGCCATTTTGGACGAAATTTGAATTTCTTGATCCGCCCCTGGAAGCCAGATTGATTAGGATATCTTGATGATGCTAATGTTTCTTATACTTATGAAAAGATTTATAGTGTTTTTTGTGCTGATCACTTTCAACCTTGTGCGCTTACAAGTTTCCACTGAAACCAAGTTTTGACAAAAATACCTGACATTTTTTCGGATTTTTTTTGTAATACTTACTTTGGGAGGTTGCAGATTGAGTTGAAAGAAAGTCATTGTAAATCTGTAAAATAATCGATAATTTGATAAAATGATAAAATTTCAGTCTCTAAACAAGAGAAAATCCTCGGTTTTATGTAAGCCACAACATTTCTCTTGAACAATTCACAACACAAGCTGATATGAAAGAAAAGAGAACTGCAACCATCTAAAGTCGCAAAATCTAAAAGATGACCTCAGTTTGTCGGATATTCTCTTCCTTTTTAGTCGATTATTCAGGTAATTTAACTTCCAAGGAACAAGTGAAATATTTTAATGTTTAAAAATACAAAAATACATTTTACCGTTGAGGCTTTGGTGGATACCGCGTGTCAGTTTGTTCGCTTATGCATGCGGAAAAGGGGTACAACCTTTGGCCCAAGCTCCGTTTCTGAAAAGCTTATTTTCTGAAGCATACCGATTTATTTGAAAAGGTAATCACATCTTAAGTTCTGTTAACCTGATAAGATCTCTCTTTTCTCCGTTTTTGCGTTGTTTTCTTTTAAGAAAGGACAAGTCTTGCAGGTTGAGGAGAAAAACGGTGAAGTAGCCTGAGTTGGATTTCCACTAGTCTTGCTCAAGTTCGTGCTACAGCTTTTAAAAACAACTCTTCTTCTTTCAAATTATTGAGTTTGTTTTGAAGAACTTCACAAAATATTTGGGTAGGGCTTTCTTTCACAAAGAAGAAAACGGAGGCGGTTGTCTTCCAATAGTACTACTGAGCCTATTTTGGTATTTTATATATAGGTATCTGAAATTTACAGTAGGGTACTTGCTAAAATTAAAAAAGCAGTCCAAGGAGACCTCAAATACGGGGTCGGGCTTCCTATTCGTGAAAGGCATAAATTTCGGAAGCCCAAAATTGCTCATGTTCATTGACGCATTTTCTGAAAAATTATCAAATTTCAGGTCCAAGAAAAAACAGCTTGTAATTAATTTTTACGTAATCTGAATTTACTAGAACCTACTATAATTGTGAGGTTCTAGAAAATATCCACACTCTCACCACGGAAAGAATTATTTTTAAGAACCCCTCTTTTCCAGGAACTTCCGTTATGGGGTACTTATGAGACCCCTTCCCCCAGGAATTTACACTACCCATTGCCTACCCCTACCCCCTGGAAGTTTCAGATTTTTTTCTCTTTTTTCAAAAATTCTAACTATGAAATTAGTAGTGTAGTCGAATTTCGCGGTTGTCAGCATAATTTTTACAAATCTTTTCGACTTTTAACTTATGTGTCATAATTTTTGATTAAGATTAAGTGTTTAAACAAGACCCGTTTTATGAAGACAGACAAAAAATCTTGATCAGTACAAGTGGGTAAGTAACGATTTACTACATGTTGAGGAGACTGAGTAAACGAATTTTCTATATTAGACATCGCCCAAAAAGGAAGAAGCACTTTTGTTTCTGTGCTGTTTAGTTCAGATCCCTCTGGAAATTTTGGGATTTTAAACCCCGCCAACGAATATCCCCGCGCCTAAAATTCGAAA
>JAOBYE010331094.1:9978-30422 GCA_025403585.1 Parazoanthus swiftii | reverse complement strand
ATTGTATTTTTGCAGTCATTTAAGTAGTTTTGACAGCTTTCTTGATTTGTTTAAGTGCCTACCAGTATATCACAAATCTTCGAACAAGAGCAAAGAAGCAGTTGGATGGGGATTCCACAGTCTGTCACTTGATAACGTTTTCCATGTTTGATGCGGTTTTTATTTTTATCATCAGCTAAATTTAGGCACAGAAACCGTTCTCAATTTTTGGTTGTCATGATTGGACAATGAATTGCCGGGATTTGGCGGACAGAAGAAGTGAAGCCGGAACCTCATGCTGTCGGACAGCCCAGCAGCGGTTGTGTAATTCTGTGCCACAAAGCTAGACACCAAAGCGCTGTCTTAGTTTATGCAATATGGAGACAGCAAAAACTGTCTTACGTTGGATTGAAAATTGTAGGAACTTAATCAGTGTCCCACCTCCTTGCTATCACTCAGCCATTAAACAGTTCCACTTTTGTTATTTCGTTCGTATGGTGAGTTACAATGCGCTTGACTCACAAGGCAGGGCCCTTGAAGATTACATTGAAGCTTCTGTTATGCTTAACAGTTTGATTCCGTGCGAGAGACATATGGATTGAGAACAGAGATTGAGAAAGTAGAGTAAACAGAAGAGTTGTAGACTTGTAGCATTATTGAATACATTCTGCAGAGTTTGTTTTGTTCAGATAATCCCACATATCGTTCAGCAAGACGTCAAGTGAACCAGCAAGTTTTGTTCCGTTCAGTTTTGTAAACATATGCCCATATTTGTCAGTGAGTTTTTGAAAGTGCAGTGGCAAACTTTTATAGTTTTGTTCAAAGTTTAACTGGAAATTATCAGGAAGGACGAAATATAAAGCTTTTGATTGTTTGTGAAATATCGTAAAATTTAGGTAGCAAGCGCTAGAAACTTCTGAAATTTAGGTTGTAACTTTTTGGAGTTTTTGGCAACATTTTAGCAACTTTTTGGCATTTTAGGTGGCAACGTTTTAGGTTTTGAACAATTTTACAAAAACATATTACAAAAAAAGAATGGCAGTTCTCGGCGATGAACAATTTTAAACAATTTCACATCGATTATGTTTTCATTTTAATTTGCTTCTTACATTTTAATATATGTTTTTATATAAATTTACATATTTTTAATGCGATGAATACGTAAACCGCAGTGTTTTTCGAATGGTAGTTCTCGGCCAACATACTAAACACCCGATGAACACTAAACACTCCCTATACATGTAAATAAAACAACATGAAGATATTCTTGTATTATCAGGAACTTACAACTTACAGTATTTGTAACTTTTTGCAATTATCGTACTTAATTTTGTTTACGATACTTCGATCATCACATACTAAAGACCTGAAATCGATTCCGTCTGTCCGTGACTATTGACGGACCTGAAATCACCAGCAGCAGCAGCAGCATGCAACTTCATGCAACTTCTGAATCATATGTCCATTAGTCATTTATTATGACTTGTTAAATGTAAGGCTTTTATGCTTGTGAGTTTTTCTTGGAAATACACTGTTTCCTCCTTTACGCAGCCAGTATTTGCTGTGTTTACATACGTGGTACTCATGCAAGTATTCTTCCTTACATGAAAACTTTTCAGCAAATATGTTAGGTCTTCTCTTACTTGATCTGCAGTTTGCTCCCAGAAAATTACGTCAATGGATGTAGTAAGTTGGGTCTACAAGCTGAGCTTTGCGTTTTCTAAAATTTCTGTTATCAGTTACTGCAGCTTTCTCACCGGAACGACGTTTAGCAGATCACTTGATGGTCACAAGTTGATTGAGGGAAACAGAATACTTCACATCTGCCAGTGTTAGGCCGTCATTCTTCACCTGACAATGCCTGTTCCTTTTGCTCGGGTGAGAAGCAGACACCATGTACATTGCCAGACATTGTTTGCAGTTGACACTCGAAATGCCGGGTGTTACCATTTGCTATTAGTGGTAAAACCACTGAAAGCCATCAATATCTGCAAAATAAAGTAATACTTAAAAAAACTATTGCAAAGTTTAACAATGAAGACATGAAATAACTTTAGCATTTTTCTAAGTTGTTGATATCAGTACACTGCATAACAACAGCACTGACATTTGGATGAGGCATAATGATACCAAAAAAATTACGTGCAAGCATATGAACCAAACACATAAACATGATCTATATTCTTTTACAAACCAATATTGCCTTCTAACTGCTGCCGAGGGAAGCGAGGCAGAAATGTATTTTTGTGGGCGGTAAAGTTTTCGTCTTCGTGCGTGCTAGGCTGTTATTTGTCCCGATCCAACTCGCTCCAAGAATATTTATACGCAACTGCATGGTTAGTTTTTCGTCTGATTGCCCGTTTGTTCTGATCAATCAAGAATACATGACTTGGCCGTTAGTTCTCGTTTATTCGCCCCTATCCGTTGAGAATATGTAGCTTGTTAAGTTCCATTTCGTCTGATTTCGATTGCGAGTTTTCCTGTTATTTGTCCCGATCCATCGAGAATACGTGACTTCCGTTAGTTTTGAGGACTGGGAACGAGTGCGAAAATTTGTGCATAAACTCATGGGGTCGACTCATGTCTGATAATTTTTGTCATGCCATGGCGTCGTTTCTGAGCCACGATCGAGCTTCCTTTTACGCGTCCGTTTTCGAAGGCTGTTGGTTGCTGTTGTTGCTCTACTGTTTTTGCGCTTTTCTTGTAGTTTCCTCGGACGTTTTTGCTAGATTTTTCTAATAGTTAAAAGCTACAGCACTCTACTGCTTGCACGGCAGTACTATGCTACTACTACTAGTACTATGAATACATAACTATTAGTCCCTAACAGTTAACCAACATGCAGCAACGGGTGGATAGTTTAGGAACGACGTCTTTGTATCTGGTATGGATCCATTTCTTCGTGCATCGAGATATAAAAGTCTGTCTCTGTCAAGGATGCGATCGACCGTAGCAGTAGTCCAATGTTCGACTGGTAAACTTTAAGCACAAAAAAGAGCTGATAAACTCGTAAAAGAACACTTCCATCCTCTAGAATCATCATCAAAACATTCGTGACCTAAATAAATTTGATTTTGCATTGTCATATTGTGGAAAAAAGACTCGGTTTATTACTCGAACGGAAATTTCACGACCTTTCTCCCCGAACACCCGCGTGAACGCGGTGGCACGTGATTTCATCCCCAACGATGTCTGAAGGATCACGTATTCCCCATCGAGAAGCTGGGACCATGTCTTGTTGATACAACGTTTACGCATGCGCGGTATGTTACTTGTTTAAACTACGCTAATCAAAGGCACCAATACGGTTCCAATACGGACCTTCGGTGATTGATGACTTGTGCTTTCGAATCACCGGAAGTAAAGAAGTTTGTTGGCACTTGGGTGATAAGTTTTTACAAGTTAAACTTTGGATGTAGAACATGCAGTTTTGTGGTGATGAAAGTCACGCCTTTGTTTCTTTTGCTCTCTCTGTCTCTCTCTCTGTCTCTCTGTCTCTGTCTCTGGAGTCTCTCTCCTTCGCTCTCTTTGATGGCCATCAGCTTTCACACTTTACTTTGAAAATTCCATTATTTTGAATCAGTTTTAATTTTTTTGTAGAAGATGAGTGATTTTGCCTTCATCTTTAATAGCTTTCCTCTTTCCCCTGATTTTTGTCTCAAGGCATTTGATTTAGCATGCGCATAGGCATCATTAACTAGTTCCTCTGCGCTGGTGTGCAGCTGCCGTGTCTTCTTTCTTGACTGCCACAGTTCCCTCTTCTATGCATTTTTTCTGGCAGACGGCATTTGCTTTACCACTGACCAGAGCATTACTTTGAAATACTAGAGCAGTCTCTCTTCCTTTTCGTATTGTAATTGGGTCAATTATTAAATTTTTCATACAGAGAAAGTAATTGTCATCAATCGCCAATAAAAAATGGAAATGTAGAGCTTACTCGCCTAAGATAATGCATAAAGATATCGATGGAAAAACCAATACCCACTTTAAATCTTGAAACTCATTTTGCTCATCAATGATTAATTTCATTATTTCTGGCGTAACTTCAATGCCATCAGCAATAAAATATGGTAGGCAACCGAAAACATTTTGGCCGTCGAAAGTCAAGTATTTCGATTAGGCGTTCATCTGGGCAGCTGGTGCATGTGGAGCTGTAAGAATTGTGATGAAAAGTTTAACTTTAGGTTGCTCGGCAGACCCAAACGTCTTCTCCATGTCAATTAAATCGTTTCTGTCGCAACAGACAACGGTCGGCACATTGGTTGAACCGGAGCGTCCTGTAAACGTCACTCCTTGAAGTAGATGCGGATCTAGAAGAAACACAACGCTCGGCTGATGTGAGAGCAGAAACTTCGTTCGAAGTATTAGTTTTTGTGCTATTACACTACGATGAAACTGCTTTCTTGCGAAATGGCTTGACACCTCAGTACATTTTCTCTGGAAGATAAGCTCTCCTTTACGCTTAAACGCTATTTTAAACCATAGCAATGGCCACCCTCGAAACTGATGAAATCCAAAACGAAAAGAAGACACGCGAACACAACGAAGAAAGCCAAAAGGAAAACGCGTTCTCGAAGTAGATTCTGCACCAGTTACATTATGGGCATAGAGAGCCAGATAGATGTGTTTTTATAGCAACTGAAACTATTGCGGTATGCCGCAAAGCGGTAGCAAGACAGCCGTTTGAGGAGAAAAAGCTACGAAATTCCCGCAAAAGTCCCTGGTGGCGAAAGCCGGCGCGCTGAAAAGTAGGGCGACGAGAAGCTCGTTCGTCCAGGAAACTTCAATCTTAGAACGAAAGACCCTAATGGATCTCAAAACAATAGTATTGACAATAGCATGCACGTTCTGACAACACGTTATTGTATGTTTGTCTGACCGCGCACCGTACAGCAAAAGCTCCATTGATTTGATAATGAACTCTACACGGTGCTAATCAGACAGATCTGTAAGTACATGATTTGTACAATGTTTTTTGAAGTATTAACTGCTAATATTAAATGTATACACAAGGTTCGCGTAGCCCATCTTAAAGTATCGATCAGAGCGAGCGCCGAAGGCACAAAGCCACTAGTTAGAAGTTGGAATATTTGTGAAACCTCTTGAAGTGCTATTGTAAAATCGTGACTCTCCCCATCATTTAACACACACACTGTTGATATAATCTGAAAAACGTTTGCACTTGGCTTTTCGATTTTACATGCGTCATTTCTAATTGGTAGTTTGTTTAAGCGGATTACCTCATATTTTATCCTACGCACTTGGGCCTAGTTCCCAACAATACGTCTAAAATCTTCAAGCTATTTACTCATGTTACAGCACGTGTGCTTGGCAAGGTTGATGTAATGAGAAGACAAAATATATATAATGTGTGCATGCTTCCCAGAGAATTTTGGAAAATTGTGGTGTGAAGAAAACGGTTTCCTACGTTTTGAGCATACTATCTAGTAAAAAAGTACGGCATCTTAAAAATTCATCTTGGGAAGCCTTTTCTTTTCTGTAGGTTGTGGCCCCACTGCTCCTCCAGCCCTGAAAATTCAAAATCTAGTGTAGTATCTTCTTGAACAATTTTGAATGTTAACAAGAGATGAATGCTGTCATTTAGAAAAGCAACCATTGCAGTTGTGACTGAACAGTTTGGGCAAATTAACACAGTATGAATTGAGGAATCCCTTGCTTTTATAATATCTGTATTGCGTTTTGCCAGCAAGTTTCTTTAAAAATGGCAGTAAGTGTTTTCAAGTTCGTTCTCTACTTTTCTTGAAATGTTGGATCACAAGTACATCATGAAAATGTTGATAGTAAGATAGAAATTATTGATCAATTATGCAGACACTTATATTGTGACCATCTTTTTGCGTGGTTCTTAACTATAGTGCTTGACATCTTACTAAGTGCTTATTGCTTCCTTGCTCCTGGTTTAAAACTAACTGTTTTAGTGTTTGAAAGCCATGTAAAATGAAGCAAAACTGTTTAACCTTAAAAGATAATAAAAACACCTTAGAGATGTATAAAGTGGATAACGGATTGATGAATGAATGATAAGTGAACAAATAAACAAATGAATAACTGCAAGCATGACTGATGACTTATTGAAAGAACGATTGGTTGATTGATTGGCCGATTAAATGAATGAATGATTAACTTTAATGACATAATGAAGGATTTTCTGAATGGTTGGTTGATTGATTAACTGATTAAAGGAAATACAAGACTGAAAGAATGTATGATAGGATAAAGGAAGGAATAAATGAATGCAGTAAGAATAGATAAGAAGGAATTAAAAGAATGAATGAACGATTAAAGGAATGATTGAACAAATAAATAAATGAATGCATTGTAAAATGAATTACTGATTGATTGATTAATTAGCTGAGCAAACAAATAATTGAGTTAATGCATACATGAGTGAATGAATAAAAGAATGAAAGAGTGGATGAATGAACGGATGAAAATGTGAATCAATGAAAGAATGAACGAAGAGTGAACGAATAGATGAATAAATGAGTGATTTTATGCAGTTAGAATGGGTGAATCCATTAAATGATTACACAACTGAATAAAAAATAAATGGATAATATGATTGAATTGTAGAACGATTTAATGCTTGAGTGTTTGATAGATTTATTGAATGAATGAATGAATGAATGAATGAATGCATGCATGCAGGTATGTTTGCATAAATGAATCAATACATAAATGAATTAAGACCAGAAATCATGACTGTATGTATGAATGAATGAAATAATTGGTGATACGGTTGTAGTTATCCGCCTTGGATTTCATTGTTGCCAAATCTAATTTTACAATTATTGGGCCAAACTCGGTATTAAAGGTGGCCAGGAGTCCAAACTGCAAGTTTCATAGAAATACATGAATTAGCATTTTTGAGATACCTTTTTAGGACTTTACTTTTATACTCATTCTTACTTGTTTGCTTAGCTGCCGCCGGTAGTCGGTCACAGACATACAGGAAATCCACCAAGTTGACTGAAACTGTTTTTCTGTAGTATCGAGAATGATTGAATAAACAAATAAACAAAAAAGATGAATATATTGCAGAACGAATGAATGATTGATTGATTGAAAAAATGAATGAATCAAGGAATGCATGAATGATTGTATAAATGAATGATGGGAAAATGAAAAATGAAAGAATTGAACAAGAAATCTATTACAATTGTTTGATTGTTTGATGGAATACTTGAATGATCTCTCTTTGGCTGGTACAACGCCCTTCCTTGTATGTACCATGTTCATACTGATCAGTCTTTGTTGTAGAGGGGCACAGTTGATAATGCGCTCTTCAGCAACAGCTTCTAAAGCTTTGTTCTTTGCTCCTCTCGTTGCATTTCTTGGATGGCCTAGGTCAGTCATTCTTGTATTTGAGGTGCGGGCACTCTTGAAGGTATGGAAAACATGGACACAATTTTAGTACTAGAACTTCACAAACCAAGTATTGATGTGTCCCCGTTTGAAAAGATTTTTTGGACACAATTCATCACTTGTCGGTGCTTGGCTTCCAATGATCCTCGTGTTGGTGCATGGTACAACACATGCGCGTGAGGTTACATATTTAGACTACGCTAATCAAAGGCACCAGTACGGTTCAAATACGGGCCTTCGGTAAGTGATGACTTGTGCTTTTGAATCACCGGAAGTAAAGAAGTTTGATGGCACTTGGATGAGAGTTTTTACAGGTTAAATTTTGGATGTAGAACATTTAGTTTGTGGTGATTTAAGTCACCCCTTTGTTGCTCTCTCTCTCTCTCTCTCTGATGACCATCAGCTTTCGCACTCTGCAAATTCCATTATTTTGAATCAGTTTTAATTTCTTTGTAAGATATCATTGATTTTTGCCTTCATCTTCAAAAGCTTTCCTCTTTCCACTGATATTTGTCGCAAGGCATTTGATTTAGCATGCGCAGAGGCATCATTGACTAGTTCCTCTGCGCTGGTGTGCAGCTGCCGTGTCTTCTTTCTTGACTGCCATAGTTCCTTCTTCTGTGCATATTTTCTGTCTTTTCCTGTCTGTTCGTTCTTCCGATTGCTTATTTTCCTTCGGCCGAGAGATATTTTTTACGAGCATGAGTGCAGGATGTCAGGAGTTCTTCTGATACCTTCCTCGTCTTCAGTAGGACCATCCTGCTGTCGGGTTTGATGCTATCCTATGTTCTGAGTTGCAGTAAACGATTCCTGCAGCGTTATGTTGCTTAGCACATTTTTGTTCTCGGAGATTACTCGGCTTTCTATACATGATTGTCCATATGACTGTAAAATAAGCATTTACTTTACCACTGATCAGAGCGTTACTTTGGAATACTAGAGTGGTTTCTTTTCCTTTCCTTATTGTATCTGAGTCAGTAATTAAATTATTCAAACAAAAAGTGTAATTGTCATCAATCGCAAATAAAAATTGGAAAGATAATGCATGAAATCGTCGACGGAAAAACCAATACCCTCCTTTCGTTGGCAGTAGCTTTAAATCTTGAAACTCGTTTTGCTCATCAATGACTTTTTTCATTATTTCTGTCGCAACTTCCATGCCATCAGCGACAAAATATGGTAGGCAACCGAAAACTTTTTAGCCGTCGAAAGTCAAGTATTTCGATTAGGCATTCATCTGGGTAGCTGACGCATGTGGAGCTGTAAGAATTGTGATGAAAAGTTTAACTTTAGGTTGCTCGGCAGACCCAAACGTCTTCTCCATGTTGATTAAACCGTTTCTGTCGCAACAGACAACGGTCGGCACATTGGTTGAACCGGAGCGTCCTGTAAACATCACTCCTTGAAGTAGATGCGGATCTAGAAGAAACACAACGCTCTGCTGCTGTGAGAGCATAAATAAATGCAGTAAGAATAGATAAATGCATTGAAAGAATGAATGAACGGTTAAAGGAATGATTGAACAAATAGATAAATGAATGCCTTGTAAAATGAATTAATGATTGATTAATTAGCTGAGCAAACAAAATAATTGAGTTAATGCATACATGAGTGAATGAATAAAAGAATGAAAGAGTGGATGAATGAACGGATGAAAATGTGAATTAATGAAAGAATGAACGAAGAGTGAACGAATAGATGAATGATGAGTGATTTTATGCAGTTAGAATAGGTGAATCCATTAAATGATTACACAACTGAATAAAAAATAAATGGGTAATATGATTGAATTGTAGAACGATTTTATGCTTGAGTAGTTGATAGATTTATTGAATGAATGAATGAATGAATGAATGAATGAATGCATGCGGCCCAAGTTAGTCTATTTGTATGGCCTCTTGTTAATTGGATTAGACTTGCATCAAACACAAAAGAAATCAAAACTTAGTACCATAGGCTGTTTTTCAAGAGTTGATGGTTCTAAAAAGGGAGAAAACCTGAAACCATCTTTTTTATGCCAAAAAATCAGTTTCTTGATTTTTTTTGTAAATTCTAAATCATTTCATAAATAAATGATAGGATACTTGTATGTATTAGGGGTTACATTTTAAAAAATCCTTTTTTCCTCGAGTTTTTTCGAAAGATTAAATTGACAAAAGAAAGCCGTAAGGGGATTCAAAAGAAAAAGAAGAAAACAATGCCAGAACCTTATTTTGCTTTTCTTGGATTTCTCCAGCAGTACTTTAGATTTCCAAGACAGCTCCTGACGTTTTCAAGAAAAAAATAAAATTTAAAAAAAAAACCGGCATGACCATAGATCAACAATGCTAGAGATGAATGTGAGCAGGCGTAAAAGTAGCAGAAAATAAGATCCTTGACTGTGTGGCCTTTTTTTAATCTATAAAACATTTGATAGTGGTGGGGAGGGAGATCGAAGAAACACTCATTATTCTTGCTATGTTTCTGCTATCAGACTAAGTAAGCTCCCCCCAATAGTCCAAGTACACGCACAAACTATTCATAATATTGAAAAACCAGTCATGTCACAACTCAAACTATACACAAAGGATATTTCAAAAATGCGCTACTTGCACTTTCCCTTTACTTCTATGTTGGAACTCCCGCCCCTTCACCAAGGGATTTTGTAAAAATCAGAATCTTGCTACTTCCAGTATCTTGCCTACTCCTACCGATACATGTATTTGTTATGCAATGTTGCTGACTCAGCATAACAACTGCAAAACTGCTGTCCATGGACAGAAGCACTCCATCCGTGGCCTGTTACCACTTGTTATCTGTTAGAACGGGGCTGTAGTTTCAATCATTACTTTCCCTTGGTTCTTTCTCGAGTCCTGTTGTGAGCGATTCACTGCCACTTGCTCATGTTTAAATGTATTACAGTTCTTGTCAAGTAGGCACCTCAATTTTCTGTTGGAAAATTGCTCTGCAGAGATCTTGGCATTCTGCCAACTCTGTATATTTTGGTAGATTATTACAATTTTCTAGAACAGTCAATTTTTTTAAGCTTTTCGTAGCAGATGATAGCAAGAAATGTTTTTTTGATTGATTGCTAACCTAAGCAAACTACTCAAAAACACTACAGCGATAGCAAATGGTGATTTTGCGAAAACACAAACTCCCGCGATTGTGGGAGAGTTTGTGTCCAAGCCTGACTTCGTTAACTCAATAAGTGATAGTCTTCAGTTTGATTTGGATAAAATGTACGAAGCTGTGGAAAGGCCCGTTCAATTTCAAGACGATAAACAGGAACAATTTGACAAAATGGACGATCTCGAGCAGTACACGCGACGTACAAATCTTCGGATTTATGGCATTCCAGAAGCTGGCGAACAACATGAAGACACCGATCAGTTAACCATTGAATTTGTAAAAAGTGAGCTTGGGGTAGAGATCTCTCCCGAAGACATTAGTCGCTCCCACCGAGTAGGCATGAAGTCATGGAAGCCACGTCCGATAATTGTACGATTAGTAAGACACAATACAAAAGTCAAAATTCTGCGCAAACGACGCCAGCTAAAGGCGAACAAACGGCCTTATAACATACAAGAAGATCTGACGAAGGCTTGCCGTGATATCTTAAAATATCTGCGGAATGATATTGACGAAGGTATAATCGACAAAGTTTGGACGGCCGACGGAGTGATCTTCATGCGCCCAACGCAACACACTTCTACCATGTTCTACAATCGAGAACTGTACAACCATCGCCAAGTGCCGTGAAATTATTAAGTACTCATATTAACGTCTGTATTGTAACATACACAAACTTGACTGAAGTAATTTAGGTACTGTAGTCTTATAAATAACCATTTGCTTTTGACTCGATTTTTCGTTGTTCTGACCTTATTCAACGTATAAGTTTTAGTTACACAATATTTCTGTAATTTTGTATGCCAATCAGGAATCCTTGCTCAATATGCAAATTCTCTGTTCATAATAACCATAAGGCTATTTTTTGTGATACTTGTCAATTTTGGACTCATCTAAAATGCACATCTTATTCTTCTACTGAATACACTGCTTTGTCTAATTCACCAGAAGACTGGTTCTGTTTTTCGTGCATTGCTGATGTATTCCCTTTTAACCATCTTGATGATACTGATCTCTATTTTGCCCTATATGACTTTAACTCTTGCTGTTTTGACTCTGAACTTCTAAAACAGTTCTAAGTGCTTTAATTAATCCATTCTTGATGACCCTGACTCGCGTCATCTTCTTTTAAACTCTGATATTGATCCTAACCCTAATGTTTTTGTCAAAAACTCCCATCTTCTTTCTAATTGTATCTATCTAACATCCAAAGAATTTAATAAAATTCCTGTTTCCTCATCTAACACATTCTCTATTTTTCATATAAATATTCGAAGTTTAAGCAAACACTTTGATGATCTTTCTGAATATATTTCTACTCTGAACATGCCTTTCTCTACTATTAGAGTATCTGAAACTTGGTTAAATAAATCCAATGAACACCTGTTCAACGTCCCTGGCTATAACTTTATTTCAAGCGTCGGTCAACACAAATCAGGTGGTGGAGTTGGTCTTTGTATGAGAAGTGATCTAAAATTCAAGCCACGTATCGATCTTCAGTCTACTAATAGCAAATTATATGAATCAATTTTTGCTGAGATTATCCAGTCAAATGGCAACAACATTATTGTGGGCTGTCTTTACAAACCACCTGACACTTCTGTTACTGAATTTAATAACTCCACTAGCTGTGTCTTATCAACTATTAGCTTTGATAACAAACTATCTTATATAATGGGCGATTTTAATATTGATATCCTTAATGAAGACCACCAGGCCACTAGTGACTTTATTAACCTTATGAATTCTAACAGTCTTTACCCAGTAATTTCTAAACCAACTCGAGTTACACCTACCACAGCTACCCTAATTGATAATATATTTTCAAACAATCTAGAATTCACTACCAATAGTGGTATTCTTTATACTGACCTATCTGATCATTTCCCAATTTTTCAGTTTGCACAATTCAAGCTTATTGCTAATCCATCCCCACCTAAAAAACAAATACGTTTAATTAATTCTTCAAATATTATTAAATTTCAATCTAAACTGGCAGACACTGACTGGTCTTTTCTCTATAACATCAATTCAGTTAATGACTGCTATAATGCTTTCTCCAGACACCTCACTCCTATATATAACAAATCTTTTCCTATCAAAACTGTTGACTCTGAATTCCCACACTTTTCTAAACCCTGGTTCTCCAATAGTCTTCTAACCTCCTGCAAAAGGAAAAATTCTCTTTTAATATAAACAATTTGTGATAAATTCAACTCCTCTAAATAGATCTAAGTACAATAAGTTCCGTAACAAGTATAATTTCCAAGTCAAATTGGCAAGGATAAAATATTTTCATGAGAAGCTAGTTTTGGTTACTTCTAATCTGAAAAAAACTTGGTCTGTAATTAAACAAGTCATATAAAAGAGAAAACTGATTACTTTCAACTTAGCACTATGAAAGACTCCAATGGTACTTATTCAGACCCATCAGAGATAGTTACTAAATTTAATAATTTCTTTATTAATATAGGACGTAACTTAGCCAACAGCATTCCTCCTTCCCAGCTCTCTCACAAGCATTTCTTAGTTAGCCATTATACTAATAGTTTTCTACTTTCCCCAACCTCGGCATTGGAGGTCTCTTCTGTTGTTTCTTCTCTCAAAAATAGTAGAAGTGAAGGTGCAGATGGCCTTTGTATCTTGCCAATAAGGGAATCTATTAACATGCTTGCTTCCCCCTATCGCATATCTTTAATCTGTCTTTCTCTTCAGGTGACTTTCCAGATGAACTAAAAATAGGCAAAATTCTACCCATCTTTAAAAATGATGACTCCTCTCAATTTTCTAATTACAGGCCCATTTCCATTCTTCCCTGTCTATGTAAAATTCTTGAGAAATTGTTTTACACACGACTTTTTGACTTTCTTGTTAAATTTAATGTACTCAACCATCATCAATATGGTTATAGACAGCACCATTCTACCTATATGGCCATTCTTGAGCTTGTCAACAATATATATCAGGGTTTTGAAAATAATGAGTACACAGTTGGAATATTTGTTGATCTTAAGAAAGCATTTGACACCGTAAATCATAACATACTTCTTGATAAACTTAATTTTTATGGTATACGTGGAACACCTTTAGCCTGGCTTGCCAGTAATTTTTCCAACAGGCAACAATATGTCCAAATACATGATCATGCCTCTCCATACAAGAAAACTAAATGTGGAATCCCTCAAGGCTCCGTCCTTGGCCCTCTTCTTTTTCTGATATATATCAATGATCTTTTCCATTCTTCTAAATATCTCTCTTTTATTGTTTTTGCTGATGATACTAATATTTTCTTCCGTCACAAGGACATCCCCACTCTGATCAGTACTGTTAATAGTGAACTCTGTCTTGGTTCAACGCTAATAAACTTACTCTCTATCCTGATAAAACTAAATTTATTTTATTTCATCCTTCTCGCAAAAAGGTAAACCTAGAAGAAATTCACATAAATATCAATGGTGCTCCACTTTCACGAGTCGAAAACACTAAATTCTTAGGAGTAATTATTCATCAAAATCTGTCCTGTCAAAGAGAAAACATCTAAAGTCATAGGTGTCTTGTGCAAATCAAGACAATATCTACCTTCTAACACTCTTAAGACCTTATATAACTCTCTTTTCTTGCCATATATTAATTATTGCAACATTATTTGGGCATCTACTTGTGATTCTTATTTTGGAACCTCTTTTCTTACTACAAAAGAAAGCCATTCGTATTATTACCTTCTCACCTCCGCAAACTCACACCAAACCCCTTTTTCATAAACTTAGTATTTTGCCTATTCACTCTATCTTCAAGTGCCAAGTAACTTGTTTTGTCTTTTCACATATAAATAACTTACTGCCTGCTCCTCTTTCTTCACTTTTTCATTCCAATTTTGAATATCATGACCATTTTACTCGCTCTAGACTTAATTTGCACAAAGTTTTTACTAAATACCATCTTTAAATGCGCTCTCAAGCTGCGTTCTATCTGGAACAGTCTTCCTCTTACTTTTCGCAATTCTGAATAAAATATACCGATACAGTTGTTTATTACTGTACAGTAGATTTATTGCACTCAGTGGAAAACTAACATCATAAAAAATTATTATCAATTACAAATATTAAATTGGATAAATCACGTTGAAATAGTTTATTATTAATACATAAATGACCTTAAATACTAGTACATGTAAACCACTAATTTTGCAGCAATAATTGTGGCATTCTCATTATTCAGTTCATCTGTAATAGTATAGGTAACTTAATTATGGATCCGATACTTTGGTCTGGTCATTTAATATGTAATCAAATCCTCAATAAATTTCTTAAACTTTCTAATTGTGTAAACATCATTTTAAACCTTCACTTCTATGCATTTGTCTCTCAAAATTTAAATCAGTGATTTATATGTTAATACAGTAACAAATAATTATGAATGTACAGCAAGCACTTACATGTATCTGGTATTCTAATGCATAAACTCATCAAAAAACTGATGTATAATGAATAAGTAAGAACAACATAATTTTTTGCAGCATGTCTGCCCGCTGTGACTGATTGTGCTGCTACATGTAACTACAAAACCTTGAAATGTTATCACAATTTGTAAAAATTGAGAAAATAAATCAAAATGACACAGTTGATTTTGAAACAAATTTCACCTTTTTTACAGAGTTTAATTTCATTGTTAGAACCTTCACTTTTCTTCACTAAATTACAAACCATTAACAATAACTTTTGTTGTTTTTTACGAACAGCAATAACAACTTGATTGACAATCTTTATGCCTTTTTAATAAGATTGATAACTATCTTAACTTTAATGTGCCAGCTCTTACTACAAAAACAATCAGAGGCCCAGCAACCCTTGCACATTTTTTCTTGCATCAAAACAATCAATAAGATAAAAATAACTCATGCCCAAAAATTCATCAATAAACTTCTTTTTAATGTTGTTTAGAATAACTTGCAATGGAACTTGATTTTAAAGTTGATGGGAATCTCCACCTACTGATCAGTTTTCAAATTCACATTTAACTAACATGTTAAGGATTCTGGACCCTAGATCTTGGCGTTTAAGATAAATCGACACATGACATACATAGTGCAAATGTACATCAGTAGTAAAGATCTTCTCATGTGTTTGATCTTAGTTCAAAACTAACAGATTTGTGAAACTCGGCAAACTTTGAAAGGAGTGTAGACAGTTGCCTTGTCTAAGCTAAGGTTGAATAAATCATGACAGTACACATTGCTTTGCTCAATGAATGTGTAAAACCAATTTTTTTACTGGTTACTTTATATGTATTTCAATACCTTTTAGAAGTGTTTTATGCACTCTCAAGGCCTAAGAACAAAATAAAATAAGAGAACTCAACAAATCTATAACAAAGAAACTGGCCGAGTTTCAAAACCATTTCACTCCCTTACGGTTACTGAACACCTTACAGGGAACTTCTAGTTTTTGCCCAAAAACTTGCTTGATAAATGTCAAAACCCCATTTATAAACCTATATACCACCTATATATTGAGCACGATCTGCACAAAACTCCAATACAGTTTGTGTATATTAAATAAAGGCTTATTCACATAATTTAAAACATTTTCATTAATCAAACTAGAGAGTACATCTCTTTGAATACTTTTTATTTTCATTGAAACATTTTTTGCATTTCAGCAAAAGTTAGACTGCTGAGTTCGTAAAACATGAATAAAATTGGTGTGGCATTAAAATCGTAACTTAGAACACATTGTTAAATTGGTTACTCAATCAAATTATTGTGTTGTGAATGCCGGCATAAAAAATCTTTTTGGCAGCTGTTTTAATGCTGTGAAAGCACTTTATATTTTTTTAAAAAATGTGTTTCACAACATTAAATAGGCTGTCTAAAATCTCTTATGCTAGTATTAACTAATAATAACACAGTAACTCAGTTCAAAATATACAAAGTTCTCAGCTTACTAGTTAACCAAAGATTTAATGTAAACCAATTTAATGCACAAAAATATTTGAAGTCCTCTGTGATGAGTTACAGACAATATGTCATTTATATTCTGACCTGAGCAGACAAGTTGCAAAATTAAATGATTCAATAATATTTATAAATTAAAGACCAAACTCTATAAAAGCAATAGTTATGGTACAGGAAAGGTGCTGCAGTGCAGTTTTAAAATACATTGGAGTTGCAATCATCCAGTGCTCTAGCCAGTACAACTACACTGAAAACAGTATGTAATTAGCTTTTCTATGAATTTATCACATATGTATGTGTCTTGTTTATAATATAACTTCTGTTATCTTAATTTTTACAACTAGCAAGTACATACTTTGGAAATTAAAGCATCAGGCACTTTCAATCCAGCATAATATTTGGACCGAGCCACAATTAAATACAATCAGAAGATTGGATTGAGTTTGACAGTTGGATGTACATTTGTTATTTGACATTTAACATTTGACAGTTGTATGCCAGTTCGCAGGTTGTCCAATTCGACGGCTAATTGCACGGCGAAGTTTTCGTGTGCAATTCCCTGTGAAATTAGCCTGAAATTTCAAATCGATTTTACCTGTGATGTACTGAAGATAACCTAAAAGCTGGTTAACACTCAATTTCAAAACTGCTATTGCTAATGTCGTGTGGTCAGAAAAGTTTGGTAAACACTCAATTTCAAAACTGCTAATGTCGTGTTGTCAGATCTATGACCATGCAGCGAACTCCGTAGCAATTTAACTGGCATTTACTTTTCCGATAACGCCTGATTCAAGAATGTCCGTTTTAAAAAATTTCGCTGCATGATTTTCTTTGATTGTCGAACTAGATCCAGCAGTCCAGACAGAGAAATTCACACAAGATTCGAAAACCTCAAAATTGCACTTACCAAATGCAAGTTGTGTACTACAAGATCTGTTTCCGCTTTCTTCAGTTGAAGCGTATTCCGTCTCTTTAACTTGGCTCTTGCGACAACAATACACGACTAACCAACAAAAAAATCCAAGAACTTTAGCAAGTTTTTTCTGAGAAAAAACCGTTATACTTCGAGTTGGCGCTTCAAACACGAACAAGAGCGCATGCATTCCAGTCCATATTATTTCTGTAATATTTCCATGTTATTTCCATGCTGTAAATAGCCCCCCTTTTGCAATTTCTATGCAATTTCCAAAGTTACTTATGAGGCAAGAACAGACCGAGATTCAGTATTTCCATATTATTTCCCTGATATTTCCATGTTATTTCCATGCTGTAAATAGCCCCACCGGCCACCCCCCTATTTGTAATTTCCATGTAATTTCCAAGTTACTTACGAGGCAAGAACAGACCAAGATTCAGTATTTTCATATTATTTCCGTGAGATTTCCATGTTATTTCCATGCTAGCTGTAAATAGTCCCCAATTTGCAATTTCCATTCAATTTCCAAAGTTAACTGCGTGGCAAGAACAGACTGAGATTCAGTATTTCCATATTATTTCCGTGATATCTTCGCTCGATATGTCTAGGAGCGTTTAGAATTGCTACAAAAAGTTCCAGAACTTATTTTTTTGTCTTGTACGAATTTGTTATTGGAGATCGAGGATATAAAATAAAATTGTGAAAGTGGTCACTGATGTCAAAAAGGGTATTGTCACCGAACAGTTGTTGCTCTGGATTACTAGTAAATACATCAACAACAAAAAAGTAAATACATCAACAATATGTGCAGAATTTTGATCGATATGTTCTAGTTGGCTTCTCAAAAGTTGGTAAAAAATGACAACAAGGAATCGAAAACGAAATTATGGCTGAAATTACAAGTTCTGATCTGAGTAGATCCATGTTGAAATCAGCAAGGATATAAGCAGATTTCCCATTTAAATTATTTCTTAAGCTCTTTATCAAAACATGTTAAGGAAAAGTTAAGAGAGTTGTTTTGTCGGTAGATGATGCCACAAGCTATGTTTTTCTTTGATTGGACAATAGTTTTAATCCATAAATCTTGAAATGAAGAGATTAACGTTTTTCAATATTGACTTTTAATGATAAAGAAACGGAGTTTTTGTCAACAAAAGCTTCCAACAGGAGACCATCATCAGACACAGATGCATTTTAAAAGGGGGCATCTCAACAATTCATATGTTTAAAATCTTCTAAGGGGATGATCACAAATGCTGCTGTGACCACCTTCTTCGTTAACACAGGGACCTTACGTTGTATATTTTTTTGTTCGACCTTCCTGAGTTAGATTTGTTAATTATCGAACTGCTCTGCACAAAACTATAACAAACGGGCCCCTATCTTGACCATGTGGTTACACTTGCCACAGAATTGCCCAAGACATCTGGTACTCAACAGTTCATCACTAACGGTACGTGACAGCTCTTAAAGCTATAAGCGTAACAGTCTAGACTTGATCCGTTAGTTTGTCTTCTTGGCTGGAATGCTGCTTTTCCAATTTCACTTTCTGACCTCTGCTATGGTGGCCCATCGTTTTCATGGTAAAATAGTAGTGATATCCATAGTTCTGTTATAAAATCAAGCGGAATTTTCTTAAAAACTAGAAGAAAAAATGAAATAAGAAAATAAAAATAAAAAGCAAACGAAATAAAACCTTTTTTACCAAAAAAAAAAAAACAGCAACAGAAAAAAACGGGAAAAAACAAGTACCAAAAAATACCCCGAAAAAATAAAGGGAAAAAACAACTTTGAAAAATACTTTGAAAATCAACATAGAAATAAACAAGAGAAAAAATTAAAAGGTGTCTTTGAAAATCAGTATGAAAAAAATCAACTTGGAAAATAACTTTGAAAATCAACATAAAAAAACCAAAATTAAAAACCGAATTAGAAAATCAACATGGAAAAAAAATTAAGTTGGAAAACAAATTTGAAAATCAAGGTGAAGAAAATTAACCTTGAAAACGACATTGAAAATCAAACAACAACATTTGGTTTTCAATTTCATTTTGATTTTGCCATGAGAACGATGGGCCACGCTATGAGAACAGTGGGGCATGCCCATTCTCAGCACTGGGAACATGCCTCCACGTGGTTTGCTTCTCTTGAATTTTCCTCGGTGTATAACGCCACTGAACTGTCTAGCCATCTAGTCACGCCGGTCACGTTGAAGGTGGGAGTATGACCAAAGTGGTTGCGTGACTGGGGAATAATCCATACAAACTCCATATTTTATTCCCCAGAGCCTCGTGTTGATGTCTTTTGTTTCGGGCTGAATTTTAATATATCAAAGTTGGCCTATTAAAATTGCTCAGCTATTGAAATCATTGCGATTTTCTAGATTAAGGAAATCGATTTTTAACGTGTTTTCAAAGGCGCTTAATTAATTCATTAGTTTGTCAAAATAAATCATCTCCGAACAACATAGTGGCCTCAAATGCAACCGCTTTGACAAGACTACCCTACATCCTAGGTCTCGTGCTGTCCAGCAAATTATTTGTCATACAGCAAGGGTTCATAGCTCTAACACTACATTTGTAACTAACGTAAGTCACACTTCAAAGTATCTAGCTGCTCTAAAATCAATATTCCTACAATGTTGATTTCATAGTAACAATTTCAGGATAATATGATATCCTCCATGCAAACTTGGCATGTGTTAACTAGCGGAATGACTGCTCACATTATTATGTTCATCAAACTTTAATTTCTCGTTTTTCGTGAAAGAATTTTATAAACTAAGTTTTGTTACCATGTGCTAAGGACTTATGTGTCAAGTTTTACGAAACTAGCCATTTTTAGATTTCTACCTGAAGCACCTCTATAACGTGAGTTTTAAATGGAATTCAGGGCTTGTTTCGCACATGTTGCATGAAAAAAACATGCTTGCTGCTTTTTTCTTCGATGGAATCGACAAGTTATCTACCAAGAACATGCACATCAGCAAGCAGCGGGGAACAACAGATTAAGAAAGCTTGAAGAGGGAACAGTCCGCATACAATTCAAGGAACGAAAAGTGGCCAATACAATTTACTCAGCCAAAATGTGTAGCAGCGC
>JAOBYE010330983.1:0-15192 GCA_025403585.1 Parazoanthus swiftii | reverse complement strand
CGTGAAGCACATTTGTCACTGACTTTACAATTTATCATATGCTTACAATTGAATGGCAAGACAGTTTAAAAGAAACCACGGGGCTTATTTTTTTAAACTGCCTTTGTTATTGTATTAACATTTTGATTCTTTTGTTATATTAAAAGGGAGTGCGAATGACAGACTCTTAATAAGCATAACAATACTAACATACAATAAGAGGTATTCGTACATTGAGAGAATGGAAAATTATATACAGTCATGTAAGCGATACACATTAAATATATCGTCTGCTAAAGTAAGTTAAGAAGAGCTAGTTTGTTACGAGATGCTTCTTAAGGTTGGAAAACAGAAAGGTTAAGTTTTAGTTTTTTACGCCCATAAACGTCTTGTTTTTGTCAAACTTGTCTAAGAAACTTGAAAAATTCTTTCTTTTGGCAAGACGTAGTTTTGTTGAATTTAGTAACATTCTTTTGAGTAGTTCTCCAGAAAGACAGAAAATTGACTTAACTTCCGCACGGCACTCAATATTACGACTAGATCCTGATATTTTATTACTCATAACGCTGTGAAATAACTCGAAAAGTATAACTATGATTCAAGTGATATAATACTAATGATGTAACAGCATAATAGACTTTGGACCTCATCTAAGCTGTTACAAGTTTGGTAACAAACCTTAACCCTTTTAAAACGCATAAAGAAGGGGGTTCCGCATTGAACCCCCTCCCCCCAATGATTTTGGTCCTCAAATTTCACCGATCGAAAAATCGCTAAAATTTTCTAGCAACTGTAGCCAGATGTTGGGCAAATGTTTTGAGACTAATTAGATGACGTCAGCACAAATGTGGTTTTGTCTTCAGACTTTTCAAAAGATTACTCTAAAACTTATGTTTAGATTTCTTTTGGATGTTTCATTGTTTTACCGTTTAACATAATTTTTATTACAATTTCATATGAAGTTTAGAAAACTAACAAAAAATAGAAAAATATCAAAGATGGCCGATTAAAATGGCGGATAATATCTACCCATTGAATTGTTAATCAAATAAATGGCAGAGATAACTAACAAGTAGGTTGGGCACTAATTGCTAGCCAAGTGGCATGTATTAAATTCCAGCTGTTTTGGAATGTTTAGTACGGGCTACGACGAACCCGCTTTATGTCTTTATGTTTGGCAAAATGGCTTATGCATCTAAGGGTAATTTGACTTCGCAAAGAAAATGTCACAACAGAACAGAACAGACTAGTGTTTTGATGTTATTGAATTAAATGTGTAGGATACGAAAAATACACAACAAATGATTTAACAATAATGATCACTCTTCTGGACCCGGTTGTTCAATGCCCGATAGTACTAATCTTGGATTAACTCTTAGTAAAACCTATAGAGTTAACCCAGGACTAACACTAAAATAGATTTGAAAAACCGGGCAAAGATCTTCAACCGTTACTAACAAAAATCTGTTCTACGGTGCGTGTTATTAAATACTGCACAGCAGCCTCTTTGTTTTCCTCCAGGGCGATATCAAGGGCAGTAGAGCCCGAGTTCGTCTTTGAACTGATATCCAACCCAAGAGAGAGGACTCTTTCGATAAGTTTAGCATTGTTTCCTCTCGAGGCAAAGTGCAAAACATTCCATTTATCACGAAAACTCTCAGCTTGTAGATTTGCACCGCGAGCCAAGAGAATATTGGACGCCTCAAGCTGACCAACAGCGGCAGCCATGTGCAGGGGAGTGAAACCTTCACTCGTTGTAGAGTTGATATCAATCGGCAGTTTCAGCAGTTTTTCTATTGTGCCAGTGTTCCCACCTTTAGCCGCAAAGTGAAGCACATTCGAATTGTTCTTATCGACAGCTGTTTGGTCTGCTCCGTGGTCGATAAGAACACTTACTGCGTCCAATTTACCGTTTAAGGCAGCCAAAAGAAGTGGAGTGACGCCCTTATTTGTTCTAGAATCGATATCAATCGGCAGTTTCAGCAGTCTTTCTATTGTAGCAGTGTTCCCACCTTCAGCAGCGGAGTGAAGCACATTCCAGCTGTTTTTATCGACAGCTGTTTGGTCTACTCCGTGGTCAATAAGAACATTTACTGCGTCCAATTTACCGTTTAAGGCAGCCAAAAGAAGTGGAGTGATGCCCTTATTTGTTCTAGAATCGATATCAATCGGCAGTTTCAGCAGTCTTTCTATTGTGCCAGTGTTCCCACAATAAGCAGCGAAGTGAAGCACATTCCAACTGTTCTTATCGACAGCTGTTTGGTCTGCTCCGTGGTCAATAAGAACATTTACTGCGTCCAATTTACCGTTTAAGGCAGCCAAAAGAAGTGGAGTGACGCCCTTATTTGTTCTAGAATCGATATCAATCGGCAGTTTCAGCAGTCTTTCTACTGTGCCAGTGTTCCCACCTTTTGCCGCGAAGTGAAGCACATTCCAACTGTTTTTATCGACAGCTGTTTGGTCTGCTCCATGGTCGATAAGAACATTTACTGCGTCCAATTTACCGTTTAAGGCAGCCAAAAGAAGTGGAGTGACGCCCTTATTTGTTCTAGAATCGATGTCAATCGGCAATTTCAGCAGTCTTTCTATTGTAGCAGTGTTCCCACCTTTAGCCGCGAAGTGAAGCACATTCCAACTGTTTTTATCGACAGCTGTGTGGTCTGCTCCATGGTCAATAAGAACATTTACTGCGTCCAATTTACCGTGAAACGCAGCATAAATGAGGGGAGTGAAGCCCTCACTCGTTCTAGAGTTGATATCAATCGGCAGTTTCAGTAGTCTTTCTATTGTGGCAGTGTTCCCACCTTCAGCCGCGAAGTGAAGTACATTCGAACTGTTCTTGTCGACAGCTGTTTGGTCTTCTCCATGGTCGATAAGAGTACTTACTGCGTCTACATTGCCACTTAACGAAGTGACATGAAGGGGAATGGAGCCCTCACTCGTTCTAGAGTTGATATCAATCGGCAGTTTCAGCAGTCTTTCTATTGTGGCAGTGTTCCCACCTTTAGCAGCGGAGTGAAGCACATTCCAACTGTTCTTATCGACAGCTGTTTGGTCTGCTCCACGGTCGATTAGAACGTTTACCGCATCCACATTACCGTGAAACGCAGCACAATGAAGTGGAGTGAAGCCATCACCCGCTCTAGAATTGATATCAATCAACAGTAATTTTTCTAGAATACTTAAATGTCCGCACTGTGAAACACAATGAAGCACGGTCCACCCATCATTCCTCGCTACTGCCGGATCCGCGCCACATGTGAGCAGGTACGTTACTGCATCTTCATGACCATTAATGGCTGCCTTCATGAGCGGAGTCATTCCATCATTAGTTTGTGAATCTAAGAGTTCGTATCCACGTGACAGCACTTTCTCAATAGTGGGTACATGACCTCCGCGTGAGGCGAAGTGAAGAGCGTTCATCCCAGAGTCATCCACAGCTGTCACATTTGCGCCACGGGACATGAGAACACTAACAATATCAAACTTGCCATTTTGTGTCGCGATATGGAGAGGAGTGAGATTGCTGTTGCTTTTTGAGTCAACTTTAATTCCTCGTTCTAGAAGCAGTTTAACTAGCTCACCGTTCCCACCCCTGGCAGCGTGGTGGAGAGTGTTCCATCCATTCTCGTCCTTGAAGTTCATATCACCTCCGCTGTCCAGAAGGAACTCGGTGACGTTTGTGTGCCCATAATCAGCCGCGTGGTGTGCACCAACCCAGATGGCTCGCTTGGGATGTTTGCCACTAGTGTCAATGAACGCCTTTACATCAAGTAATCGTCCTTCTCGGCAGGCTTGATAAAAGGCTTGTTCATTCTCAGGAGCCGAACTGGTTCCTTCACTGGTCCTTTTTTCTGCAGCTATAAGAAGAACTCGGTTGTTACTTCGCTTTTATCCCAGCTACATTGTGATGATTAATACATTTTTCGCTTTCTTATTAACTAGTGGTTGTGTGGTTGCTGAAACTCGATCTTAGATGATAAACACAATTATCTTATCTTACTGTAATTAGTCGGTTATTCTATTTTTAGTGATTAGTCAATTATTCTATTTCATTGTAATTAGTAATTAGACATTTTTTCTTACTATTAACTAATTATAATAGTTTTATTGCAATTTTAGTAAATTGTGGCAGAATAGCCCCGTAAGGGGAGTCATAATAAAGATTACTATTACTCTAACTAGTAGTAGCTGTCGCTAAGTGTCAACGAGCAAGACAAAAACTGAATACTTAGAACAAAGTGTACATGCGCTTTTGAAGCAGATGTTAGTAAGTTACCGTTGAATCCTGATTTTTTAACCGGCCTCAGATTGTTTAAACACCATATTAATTTCGTTATATTCTTAGAGACTAAAAGGAATTTAGCTACATCCTGCGTTTTAAACTCGTAAATAATTATCCGTATTAATCGACAGAAGAAAGACAAAAGTGTAATAACTTCCTTTATTTCCAAAAGCTGATAAAATATGAGTTGTTTCTGTCTATTACCGAGGCCTCTTGGCCTCAGCTGCGAGGCGGCAGCATTATAGAGCCGTGTGTGCATGAGCTTCAGGGAGAAACAGTAACAAAACAGAACGGGAAATGTGCAACCGTCAAGTGGACTTTGGAACCAGGGGAAATAACTTCAGAAAGTAGATAGTTTCTAGTCAGCTTTATGTTTACGATCACATTTACGGTACAAGGCAACGGTAATGGGTTTGGGGTAGTCTCCAAATAAAACAGCAACTAAAAAAAAAATTACAATAGAGTTGTTAGATAGATTTACCCCCCTGGGCGATTGTTTCTGATAGTGATATTTTTCTTTCTTTGTGTACTCAGGGGTGAACTGATATGAATTGCTTTCTAAGTGTTTGGCTCGGTAGCCGATTAGTGTTGAGCTTGCTAGCTTGAGTGTTTGACTGGCATGCCGATTTAAATAATTTAAGTGTTTGGCTTGCTGGCCGATTAGTGTTGAGCTTGCAAGCTCGAGTGTTTAGATTGCATTCCGATTTTCGAGCTTACTAGCTCGTGTGATGGGTCGCTGGGCGAGTTTAGCACTACTGATGGCCAGATCGAGTGGACTACTCTTGTGGCTCGCTGGCCGATAGTTGAGCTTGCTTGTGATCGATCAATTTCCCGCAGTTGCCACAGTTCATGTCGTAGTGACATCCACGGCCAGTTTGCTGTGCTGAAGCTATGCCAAGTTCGACTGTTTCAGTACGTTTATGAAATGTTATTCATACGGAAGATCAAACCAACCCTGAATACCGAAGGGGACTCAGTTAAAGCCAAACTATTTATTTCAACTAATTAATGGAACTTTACATTATTAAATTTCTTTCAATCCCATGTGAATTTATCTTGACAGTATTCATAACTCATTACATTTTAAGCTCTGCACATTCGATAATGGCGGGATGACACTGCGAAACGTCATGTTTTTAGATCCATATTTGCACTGTTTTTTCTTGTATAATCATTTTCGAAATCAGCACTAATTAAGAGTATGTCAAGTGAGTCCCAGTGCAACTTGTCGTGGAGTTTCTGTACTGGTGTCATAACTGTCTTTTAGAACAATGATGGCGGCACGATTTTGAAGTTTCTGCAATTTTTTGCTTAATTTGTTGCTTGTTCCATCCCAAACACTACTGGTACTACAGTTGTCGAAACGGGGCTGTTTTAAAGCACTGTAAATTTGTATTGCTGTTGTAGCAGAAAAAAGAACCTCACTCGTCTAAGGGCACCTATTCCCGAAGAGACATTCTTGCTCAGGTCGTCAATGTGGTTGACCAAAAGAGTCGATCATCGATAACAACGCTATTAAGAGTGACTGACTCTCTTAACAGGTTTGCTCTCTATTTCTATATTGTGGTAAGCTCCTTAGCACGAAGTCTTTGTTATGAGCCTATTAACGCACTATGACTGGTCCATTCGAAGACAATAGTCCTATTTGGCATTACGTCATAAAATCTTACATGTCATTACTTAAATCTTTCTGGATCACTCGAGAAATTTTCCGCCCGCCTCAACCTCGCTCGGCTCTGTAATGCTGCCGCCTCGCCAGCCTCGCGTCTTCGCTCGGCTGGCTCGTTGGAATAATTATACTTTCAATATGTAAGTATCAAATTAAACATAAGTTTAATAAAACTAGACTCCCACATGTGAAAAGATTCTTCAATCACACATTTGATACCTTGCAATAATAGCACTATTAGATAAATGATCACTGAAACTACGTCAGGTACATATTTTATATACATAGAACGAACCTTATCTGAATATTACAGTTATCAGAATTCATTAAGATATTAAGTACATTAAAACTAGAAGTAATTCACTACATTTTCCCGCCTATACTATAGTACTAGTTGTGTGCGATATTAAGAAATTTACATCAAAATTTAAATGCTTGTTCTAAACGCAAAGATATCTAACAAAACAACAGTATATTTAATACTTTTTTAAATAATGCTTTTATGTTTTCATCTTTGTAAGTTTGTTTAGGGGATCACAGAATTATCAGCGTCTTACGTATGCATGTTGTCTCATACTTGATAACAATAACCAAGCTTGTCTGTCTCTAACAAAGAAATATAGCAGATGTCCTTGTAACAATAATAAGGGGCTTTTGGCAAAATTTGAACCGGAAATTCTACCCCGTGCCGCCTCCCCCCCCCCCCAAAAAAAACGAAAAAAGGTTTTCACTGAATTTTTTGAAAAAGTCGCTTCACGAGTTTTTGCCCCCAAAGACGTACAAAGTGCACGGCGTGTACTGACCTTCATTCGATAATACACTATTTGTTTCCTGCAGTTTACCAACATGACGGCTAACGGCTCTCTCTATTAACCTTTCCAAATTATCTGACACCATAGCTCCTATCTCTTCTATACTGCCATGTTTGCTTGTCAGGGGCGCGGTCAGCGGTCGGTTGATTGCTTGTTGCCATTCGTGCTCTTTCTTTATGTACCTGAAAAGCGAACACAACTTCAATTCTGAGATCTTTTTTGCAATTCACATTCACAAGTTCAAACAAATTATAATTTCAAAGAAAACAATTGAAAATGAGATTACTGGACACTGCTTAAGTTAAGACCTTACTTACGACACAAAAAGAAAACTATCTAAGATTTGTTGGGCTTACGTTAATAACAACTGGCAAACCGTCAGCTAGCTAGTTAGAATCAAACGAACTGACCGGGAAAAATAAGCTGGTGTAATTACCTAGCGATCCCCAACAAGGCGGTTTTGATTTCTGCCCAGAAAACCTGAAAATCGGCCTCGGTAATTCTCGTATCTCTCGCGTGACCATGAACGCTGTTACGGTAATATTTGATACGAGCAAGCTCCGCCTCTAGGGTGACGTCATCAACCTCAGGCATCGTGTCCCACCCATTGGGCGGTGTCGTGAGATTACAGATGTGTCTTAGTAGACTGAACAGGAGTGTGATGTCGAAATCCTCAGATGACACTGAATCGCCTGAGGGAGGGTAGAGTGTGTCAAATTGTACTCGGCTCATCTTTGCGTTTTTCTTTAGGTGAGGCTTGTATGATGCAAGGACTGCAGCAAGCGTCGAGGGGGGTATGATGGAGTCGAACACGTCTCTCAGCAGCGCTGTACAACCGTCCACAATCAGCCGATCAATTCTCTGATAGTTTTCTCTTTCGGATGTAGACTCAAGTCTTTCTGAAGCTGTCGCCATTTTCCGTGGACTGAAGAGCAAGATCTAACTTGTATACAAAGTATGGCAAACAACGTTGCTGGTAAGGATTTTTGGAAATAAACAACTTTCCTCCAAACCCTTATAATATCAATATAAATTGTCTAGTGATTTTATTTAACTTTTCAAATTCTTCGATTACTTAATTAACGCAAATTCTGAATATTCTAGATTGTAAACAAGACTGCAAGTGAAGCTTTTTCTGTCGTGCACTCTAAGTTTTACATCTAGCCGCCCGAAATGATTTTTTTTCATTACGACGATACATACCGATACATCTGGAGAAATGAAGTCAAC
This sequence comes from Parazoanthus swiftii, assembly GCA_025403585.1. Taxonomy (NCBI): domain Eukaryota; kingdom Metazoa; phylum Cnidaria; class Anthozoa; order Zoantharia; family Parazoanthidae; genus Parazoanthus; species Parazoanthus swiftii. Next base: position 7,217 of record JAOBYE010330983.1, on the reverse strand, counting down.
CAACTCTTCCAAGGTTTTCATTATTTTCCAAAAATTGATTTTCTGTTCGATGCAGAAATTGTTCAAATTTTAATTTCCCCCTATTCAAGCTAGTACCTAATTGTTAATATTTTAGTGTTGTATGGAAAATATACCAAAGGATTATGTCAAAACGGTTAAGTTACAAAATCCGCGCTGCCTGTATCGCAAATCGTATTCATCGAATGGATAATAAAATCGCCTCTTCGTTTCTGTCGAAAATCTTTAGTTACACTTTTGTAGTTTGACCTTTGCAGGCCCGTAGCCAGGATTTTTGTCGGGGGAGTGCGAAGTTCGTAAACTTGGACTCCTAAAAGCCAAATTTATGAGATGAACACACTTATGGCCTTTTTTTCTTTTCAGTCATTTCGATTAACGGTAGCAAAATTTGTTACGATAAACCTAATCGGGCTTCTTCAACGTCTTATTAAACCTCCTAATGCGGACCTTTTTTGGGTCCGTGGGAGGGGGGGGGGTGCGTACGCACCCCGCGCACCCCCTGCCTACGGGCCTGCTTTGCTTGTTGTTTTTTGTACAGTTCTAAAACAACTGAAGTTCATCTGAACGCTTGTACTTACGACGTTGACCCAGTTGTGAAAAGAGTCCCGTAAATGAAATTGTTACAAAGGTGTGACTTAATGTAATACTTACAACGCTAAATGTTATATAAATTAGTATCAAATGCAATTAACTGACTGTTTATGTTATTCTCATCCGTACGAAACATTTGGATAGTTCGTCATTCAAATCTGTCAAAAGAAAAGCACTGCAAGTAGCATAATCCGGTACTTTAACGAGCACGAACTGTCGAAGCCTACTCAGATGTTTCTGCAGGTAAGAGATCTGATACGCGTCCTTTCATCAACCGAGACTAGATTCTGAACGCGATGACGTTCGTAGCCGGATAAACAATCCTACTCTGCGAGCAGAGGCCTTTCATATAAAATAATTCCTAAGGTAATGCCATTTCTCAAGTTAAACAGTTTTCGATTGGATGGTACTCGACTTAAGCCTTAACCTTACTGCTGCATGGTAAAAAAACAATCAGATAAAGGAATTTAACACGTGACTTGTTGTTTCATCACTTGCGGCTTTTTTCGCTCATTTCAAGGCCCGTTTAAACAATTGCAACATCTTGAAACATAGTTGGAGCAATATTGTTGGACGATGAAGGAAACTTGTCCGATTTTGTTGCAACTAATCTAATTACAATTAACATGTTGGATACAAATACTGCTTAACTCGGTTATGCCCCGGTTATCTCGTGAGTCGTGTGGTTTCTTGGCGAACTGCGTGTTTGATTGCACTTGTTTCATCTTTTCAAACATTGATTTTATATGTCTGCCTGACTTCTCGCCGAAAACAGCATTTCTTTTTGCAGCTGCTCCAGTTTTGCTGCGGCCAATGTTTTCTTCAGATTCTATTTGATACAGATCGATAGTCGATAGATCCTCCATTTTGTTTGTTTGGGTAAAAGCGTTCTCGCTCGCGCTGTGTTTCCTTTGCTGAAATGGCATTGAGGTTTTGCATGACTGCAAAAGAGTATTTAAATATTTTGCTTGGTTGTCTTATCATGCATGGCATGCCAGTCAGTATATGTTAATTTGGTTTCTACTCTTTAAGATCGATATAATGGCAAAACAAAACAATTTGACCAGCTCCAGGGGTTCAGTGATGTTTAGTTTAGACTGATGCAAATATGCAGCATTCCTTTTTGCGCAACAAAAACTACGACACTTAGTTTCTTAGCAATTTTACAATTGACATCAAATATAGAAATACAAAGATAAACAAGATAAATAAAACGTTGTTGGTTCTGCGGCAGACTTTAAAACCATAAAATTTGGCTGGGACGGCATTAGAACTTCCGCATGAATGGTCAAACGTTTCTGACTCGGAATGTTGTATCATATGATTCTAAACTTAAAGTTCATTAAATTACTGTAGACTTACAGTCAACTTGGTTTTACTTTGTTTTGATTTTATATCATCATATCCGTTGACAAAAGTCAAGTTCCAGGTCTTCTTAACAGAACGGAGCGATTGGCTGGGCTTTCTGAGAGTATGAAAGATCAGGAAATGAGGATTCGATGGAGTTATTTGTGTTTAAGGAGTTGTTTACACAACATGTTTCATTCCTTGAACGAATGAAATATTTCATTTTACTTTTACACGAAAGCTCTCAGTAATCGAACGGGTTACGATTATTAGTCAGCTGGCCATGGTGAGCCCGACCCGGCAATCCGCTTGTCCAATCCCGTGTTGGAATGAGCTTGTACTTCTTTACATGATATTGTTGCAACGTGAAGTTAGGTTTGGTTCAGAACCAACATTTCGATCCGGCGTCCTCGATTAATTCGCTCCGGAAAGACTTTAACAATTTTAGAAGGTATCATGTACCCGAATATGGAACCTCAGAAAGGAACCGGGATGAAGTCTTACTGGAACGAAACTCGTGTAAACACCGCCTTACTTAGTACATTTCCCTGATAACTTTAAAATGACTCCGTCGACACTGTTGTTTATAGGTTTATGCTCTCTATGGTGTAAGTTCTGGCAGCGAAAATTTGCGCCAACAGATCATAGTGACTCAGATCGATGTTCAAAATCGAAAGTAACGTTCAGTTACGTTTTGCCAATTTGTTTTATAAACAGAAGCGAACTCTACGCGTGAAGTAAGCTCGTGAAAATCTTTCTGAAAACGGAAAATGATAGACTTCAAGACACTTAAATGTTTCGTTCATCTAATATGGGAGAGAAGATTGAACGACCACATTTATGTGTAGCCGCTCATGCTATTTGGTTTTAGAGTGAATGAGTGCTCATTTCTCCCACCAAAAATCGTTGACTTTGATTTTGATAACATATTTATAGTGAATGGCACAAGATGGTGGATGAAATAGCAACTTTAAAGCTAGTTTCTCAGTACCCACCTTGTAAGATTTATGCTGCTTATTTGTTCATCCGACGAGATATCGTTCCTTTAACATGCGCGGCAATGTTCGACAAACTATTGCACAGTAACTAAGAGATTTGTCTGTCGCTATCTCGTACACAAAACGTTTTGGAAACTTAGAACAATTGATGGCCCCATCTGACACAAAACTCAACTAAAAAGAAAAAGGTTGACTGAACTCCAATGAAAATGAACGAATGCTCGGGGTCGACGGGGGGTATGAAAGGAAATTTACCATGGAACACGACTAAGTGATATTTTTAGCTACTGGAGTGCTCAGACAAATGTCTATCGCAGGAATGTTGTCCCATTTCGCAAAATATTCGTTACGATTAATGATTTAAACGTTTACTGATTGACTATATCAGTTTAATGAGTAACGTTAGCGGGCAACTGGTTAGTAAAACAACAGATCTGTCTCTACTGAGGTAAAATATGCGAGCTTCGCAGCATTAATTTCTTTTCGATGTCTATTTAGAGCTTAGGGAATGAAGTCAGTATTGGTTTCGTAACACAGCTTTTTATAAGAACTGAATCTTTATAAGATCAACGAAGCTCATAGTTGCTCAGAGTTGGTGGAAAATTCAGTAAAATGGAACCTCCTTTTCCCTTCCTCTCAATGGTTACTTGGTGCTTGAAAAACATTCTCACCTCTGTGTTTCTAGTTTATTGTTTAGGTATTGAGGTCTTGCATGACTGCGAACAAGTATTCCCATTTCGTATACGTTTATCCATTCTGGTATCTGTCATCTTAATATGCCATTCAGTGTATGTTTATTTCGTTTGAATGCTTTATCGTGCGGAACAAGCCATTGACAAGCCCCAGGCGATCTTACGCCGTTTTATCGACACTGATGCACTACTGTGCGAGACACATCTTCTCCTACTCCTACGCTCGATAAACAAGAAACAAAGAATAACTCAGACCTGGGAGGAGAGCAAGTCAGGGTTTTGGCTTCGTGTCTTATTTCTTGTGTTCAATATGTACTGCGCATGCGTTGTGTTGCGTGGACTGGCGAAGTGGTGAGTGTGTTGGATGTGGACTCGAGAGCTCCCAGTTCGATTCTCGGTGGACGCATCTCGATGTATTTTTTTCTTTCTTTTTTCCCTCCTAAAGCAAATAAAGGATCTCTTTCCCTCTCTTTTTACTTCAAAATGGAACCAAATACAGCATATAAAAATGATATAAACAATCTACCAAATAGTTGCGGGCCTTTTTCTCACAAAAACAAACAACACCGATTGGTTCCACTTCGTGTAAGTTTTACTTTCTAAATGTTTTACAGTTTGTAGTGGGAATATCCGCGTACAGTGAAAAACTGTGACGCTTTATTCTTACTAACCAAATAATAAAAAAAGTTGTTGGTTCTGACATCTTAACGAAGCCCGTGATCATTGAGTGATAGAGTATGTGGTATGCATGGAGGCGTTGTATTCAGTCAACAAAGTTTTTTAAGTTAAAATGTGTCTTAATGTGTCTTATCTCAACTGTGTTTCATTTAGCTTACCACAGTATCACGATTTGTAAGTCGTTTCGAAAACTTGACGTTAACTCTTTTTAAGTTGCAAGAAATAGAAAGATTAAGTCGAAACTTGGAAACTTTTTAACATCAAAAACAACAACAAAATTGCAAAGAGTGTATGGTAAATCAATTTGAAGATGCAAACTAGTTTGCACGTCCACCCGAACTTTACCATACACTTCTCTTAAATTAAAGTCGCCTTTCCTACAAACTTCACCAATATTGCAATTCTTGGGAACATCCTTCAGTTTTACTTTGCTTGCTAACTTTTGACTTGCTTTTTCCATGAAGCCAACTGCAAGGTTTTAATTTAACATACATTCAATATCTCCTAAAGGTACGAAAAAAGTATCCGGAATAATGAGACCTGGATGTAGTTTTCTTGTCTTTATGGCAGTTTTCACAGATGACAACGGTACTGATTAGTTTCACTCCGCTTCGATGGAGAGAATTCATTTCACGTTTACACAGAAGCTCTCGTTCTCAGCATCAATGGATCAAGACATATGAATCAGTTGATCAGTCAAACTAACCTGACCCTTGTAACATGATACTGGAGTGCAACTTGCTGTCAGATTTTCATTCGGGAACGAACTTTTTCACCGGGACGTACACAGGCATGAGTTTAATGGCAAAGTGGTTAGTGCTCGAACTCCAACGTTAGAAACTATCATCCTGACGACTTTGGGCCCTCAAATTAGAAAATGGGTGTGGGTATAAAACGAACTCTGGTATATGGTGCAAACATCGCCACAAACTGGTTTTTAACTGATAAAAGGTGATCTAAAGTCATAGACGATATTATGTCAGAACTTCCGTTTATTGGTTTACGACTGACTATGGTCCAAGTCATCGTCAGTTTACGCCATGATTTTTTCACGCCTTAGTGACTCGTATGTTCCAACTTAACATCAGATCGATGTATAAAATTAAAAGTATTTTGAGTGCGCTTTTATAGCAAAGTGAGCTCTGCGCGGTAAGTTTCTCAACAGTTTACACAGAGGGTGCATTGAGCTTGCGAAAACCATTCAAACAAGAACTGACGTATATAAACGGATAAATCTCTCAGGGAGAACCGTATAGTTCAGGGTTGGAACGCCGATAACAAATCTCTCGACTTACTATCACTTAGTTTTGAGACAATGCGGCAGAAATTATTTTCCTTCCATGCAAGGAAAATCCCTGAACTTTTGGTTTCAGCGACTGTTTCATTAGATACAGTAAACCCCGTAATCTAAAGATCTATCGAATTGAAGCTTGGGGACTCCTCATATCGAAGACAAAATTAGTGGAACTGGCAAAACCTACTCGTTAATATGGCATGTATTAAACTGGAATCAAGAAACAAAGAAAATATTCGACGATTTTCAAGGTGCTAGTGACGTGGCTGAGTCAAGCTTCCAAACAACAGCTGTGAAGTTTACAAAGAGGTAAACAGCACCAACTTGAAGAAAGCTGAACTTTACAGAGTCCGTAACGGCAGGATGTTTTTGCTGTCAAAATAGATGCGACTAAATGTAGTTGTTGTTTTGGTTATTCCTTTTAAACGCTTATCACCCGTAAACTTGCTTACCTGTATTTTTGACGGTTGCTGGTTGTTGCTGGGCGTAAAAAGATTCAAAAGTAATAATAATAGTAATACTATTAAGCAATATAAAATCTCCACTATCCTGATCTTTCTGTTTCACTTGTTTAATCTCTGCTTTGTGTGAGCAGACCCTTAAAGTCAAAACCGTTTGGCCAGGGCGATAATCACATATGTAAATTTGGTTTTCTGTTTTTGTGAATAACGTTGTTTATTGGTTTACGCTCTCTATATTTCTCTATAGTCTCCAACAGCGAAAAGGTGACAGTGACTCGTACTTCAGGTTTTAAACATCACATCGATGCTTAAAATCGAAAGTATTTTTAGCACGTTTTGTCAATCTGTTCTATAAACAAGCAGTATTCCTCAAGGAGGCAGCGAGCTCGTGGAAATCACTCAAACGACAAACGGCGTATAAACACTGAAACATAGTACATTCTTTTATTATTGTGGCCATGTAGTTTGATGGTGAAACGACAAAATACATCTGTCTCACGATTATTTGGTTTTCGGAGAGAACGACTCACAATAATACCCGATTAATTAACTTAAGGAGCCCGTTCCCCCTTTTGTTAGAGGCTGTAACTCACCAGAATTCGAAGACCCTAGGAACGAGCTCGCTTTTTATTCCGACGTGTTTCCACAAGCAATTTGAAGGCTATAATGCGAGACGAATATTTGTTTTAAAAAACAGGTTTGTTTTGAACAACCCTTTTTTAATACCTTGCCTTTTTAAATAGTTGAACTTAATTTTATCTAATATTGTATTAACCATTATACCTATCAGTATTTTGTATGGCTGATCAGCAGTTGATTTCAACGGGTTTTATTAATCAGCCGATCGTTTTTGTATAATGGCAAACAAAGTACTTATTATTTATCATAAAATTAGTAGCAGTAATCATACTATTTCGAGTTCAATTTGGAGTTAATTTGCACGAGAGTGTTTTACAAGTTCGTCAAAATTGCGTGAGCCCGGCGTATATGATGTATAGACCGTATGCATAATACGCCCCACTGACCATGAACAATAACTTCATGTCGAGGTCGGTTTCCAAGTTCTCATACATTTGCTGTATTTCGGCCTTACCAGCCTCGACTCAACGTTTTTGTTCATGGTCAGTGGCGCGTATTA
>JAOBYE010330872.1:0-11434 GCA_025403585.1 Parazoanthus swiftii | reverse complement strand
TGAACAGTTTAAGTTTGAGGTATTGATGAACAGTTTAAGTTTGAGGTATTGATGAACAGTTTAAGTTCGAGGTATTGCACATTGAGTTCTTTTTTTACAAGCAATAGAACCCTAGTTTAATGTGATTTTAAAATAAACTAAAGTGTTGCAATTACAAATGTAACTGAGATTTTGATATTGATGTACATGAGCAGTTAATTTCTAATAATTATTGTAGACACCCTCAGTGTCACCAAAAGTAATTATCTTACTTTATTTAATTCTGATTTGTATTTGGTATTTGCACTGTCTTGTGTATACTATAAATTGTGCTGAAGCCTATAAAATGTATAATTTTTATGTTTGAATTATAAAATAATATGCTAATTTTGAAGTAAATTATGTTAAAGCTCGCCTGCTTGAAATACCATGCAATATAATTATATTAATTTGACTTTTGCTATTATTATCATTATCATTATTGTTATTATTATTATTATTATTATTGTTATTATTATTATTGTATTGTTATTATTAATATTTTTATGAAACAATTTATTTTCAGGTTAATGAGATCTCCTGGAATAACACCAATGATCTATTCTTTCTGACCAATGGCCATGGCTGTATCAACATTCTAAGGTACAGTTTGGCATTTTGAAACATAAACATTTCAAATATAAATATCATCAGAAAGCAAGTAATCTACATGACTTGTACACATACAGAACTAGAAAAATATTAACTGATTTTCTGAATATCAGCAATTAAACAAAAGTTACTTGGAGAAGTAACTAGTGTAAAGAAGAGGAGCTCAGAATTAAACTATCTAAATATCAAGTGGAGTAATGTACATTGGCTGCAAAGTACAGTATAAATGTAGGATTAGGTTAAGTAAAAAATTTATTAGTTTCTCATCCCTGCCTGCCCCCTTTTCACCTGCCCGCACCTTTTTATTTTCTTGCACTTGACATTTTTTACAACAAAATAATGCAATGAAAAGTTCTCTGAATATCAATTATATGCCATTTGTAGGGTTTTTTGTTGTTGTTAAAAATCCTAAAACATTTCAATTCAAATACACAAAAAAACAACCTTCATTAATATTTTGAACTTGCAGTTATCCAGAGCTTAAACCTCAGCAAACCTTGCATGCACATCCAGCAAACTGCATCTGTATCAAGTTCGACCCAACAGGAAAGTAAGTCTAACTTTTAAAAGTGTTTTTATCAGTGTGCATGCCATTTCCTAAGCAACACTTTGAAACTCTTGGACGTGTAGTCATAATAAAAATTATGACTTTAACAGGTGTCAGGCCAGGGGTTTCACTTTGCCAGTATGTAATCATTTTCACATTTTTTTCACTCTATAAAATGCTTTGAACTCCCATGGAATTGGCACGAAAGTAAAGTACACTAATACTCATTTACCTACAGTGTAAAAGCTTTTAAACCAGTTGATACACTTAATTGAACATAATGTTCATAAGTATGTTATATTGTTGGTTTTGAATTGCAGATACAGTTGCAGCACTGTTTTACTTTGTTGGCATTAAACTGCAATATTTCCCCAGTTGGGGGTCTGCATGATCCCTTTCAAGAGCACAGATGCCACCCTCCCCCTCCCCCCCTTCATTGTTTTCACATATAATTATGTTTCCCTCCAGTCAACTCAAGGCAACATTTCGCAAAATCATCTTAAACATCAAACCTTTTTACTGTAGATTAGTATTACCCATTTTGAACAAAGTATACAGAGACTGTCAGATATTATTTCAATAAAAAGGTCAGGTTAAGTTAAACTCTGTTTTAACTTTGAGTCATATAATCTTCTACAGATATTTTGCCACTGGTAGTGCAGATGCAATGGTGAGCCTATGGGATATTGATGAACTGGTTTGTGTGAGAACATTCTCCAGACTTGAGTAAGTGAGACAAACTTAGTGCGGGTTTTTTTATGATCTGTGGAGACTGTATGGTAGGGAAGCCTGGCTGAGGGGAACAGTTCATTGGCAATCCCATATCTGTTGTCAACTTCCAAAACTTGGTAGGGTTTCAAATGCTGTGTTTGCAAAGATATGATTTACCTTTAGTTTTAACTGTGAAGAATTGAGTTAAATTGAATTGATATGTAGTTTGACTTGTACATCTACAATCCCAAGCATGCTAAAGTCGCTGATTGTTTCCATTGATCACATACATGTACTCGCGCTATCTCATCATATATACTGTACATGCTACAAATCAACATGCTCTCAGATCGAAGGACTTGAAGAATTTGCGTTTTTACTTGAAACTGTTTTCTTGAAAAATATTAACTCCTCTGATAATTTTGAAAACAAAAAATAGTGCCATAAATGCAAGTATCTCGCACTGATCAACAGACGTTCGTGGACAGCTCAGGAAAAGCCCCATTTTTTTAAAGCCTAATAGGAATGGCGCTATATGTACATGTACAGTATAACATTGATCAGTACTAATCGGATTCTAACAATCATGTTCTACCTCTTGATTCTTCCCAAACATATTCCTCCAAATTCTACAGTACCACATCACCCACAAAATCGAAGAGAAAACAGTTTTTGTCCTTCCATTTTGCTACTTTCGTTAATCGTAAAACCCAAGTAGGTTTGAACTAACCGTTTATTATAACTCTAGAATCGGAAGTGGTTTCACTATACACTACTTTCATAATTTGCGCCAGTGACCATAAACAATAACTTCCAAGTTCCAAGTTCTCATACATTTGCTGTATTTTGGCCTTACTGGCCTCCACTCGAAGTTTTTGTTCGTGGCCACTGAGGCAGATTACGAAAGTGGTTTCACTATTTGTTGCTCTAAGATAGTTATTGTGTGATTCTCGTCTTCTTTACGCAGTTGGCCTGTTCGCACACTGAGTTTCAGCCATGACGGGCAGATGTTGGCTTCAGGCTCCGAGGATCTTGTCATTGACATTGTGAGTTACCAATCATTGACTAAACAGTGTACTTCAAGGTTACTCATTGCAACTTTCAGGGTTCGTACAGAGTCTGGAAAACTGGGAGAAATCAGGAAATCAAAAAAAAATGTCTGGAAAGCCTGGGAAAAGTCTGGAAAATAAAGGAAAGGTCTGGATAAAACCTGGATTTTCTGGGCTTTACACCGTAGCAGAAACGACGCCCAAATTTTTCTTTAATATTTTTGAGAAAATGTGTTAAATGCTCGAGAATTAAGTAAAGCATCGGAATACTAAAACGTATAGGGTAATAAAATATCTACAGTGTACCGTACAGTCTTGACTTTTGCGTGAATTGAGCTAAACAAGCGTCATATTAATACTTTTATCGAAAAGGGTTATCTATTTTTTTTTTCGTCTGGAATAAATGTGGAATTTTTCGTTCAAGTTTCTGTACATGTGCGAACCCTGAACGTTAATTGTTCATATGCCAAGTACAGTGTAGCAGCTAACAGAAGCAAAATACTCACTGAAATTCAGGAAAACAAGTGTTCAACTCACCCTTGCGGCGGCCATTCCCTACTCCTTTCAACACTTTTATTTACGGTGTCAACAACAGGCATTTTTCTTTTTCATTGATGCCTAGCCAAAATGTTGTAAAAGTTTTATTTGATAAAATGACTTTTAAAATAACAGATGAGATCAGTGGATAGCAGTTCAAACCCAGTTGTTGTTGCTTTTCTTAAAAAATCCGTTTTTCTTGTTGGTTTTACCGTTGTAATTGTCGATAAAGGGTTTCGTTGTTACATTGTTGTAGTCTATGGTGGAGACGGGAGAGAAGATTTGTGAAGTACAATGTCATGCTCCAACCTTCACTGTAGCTTGGCATCCACAAAAACCGTTACTGGCCTTCGCCTGTGATGACAAGGTAAGACCCGATATTTACAAGTACTAAACTACCATGTATCCTCACGTATAAAACCGAGATGCCAAAATTGTCACTTACATGTATAATACTAGCCTTCGCCTGTGATGACAAGGTAAGACCTGATATTTACAGGTACTAAACTACCATGTATCCTCACGTATAAAACCGAGATACCAACATGGTCACTTACATGTATAATACAAGCCTTCGCCTGTGATGACAAGGTAAGACCCGATATTTACAAGTACTAACTACCATGTATCTTCACGTATAAAACCGAGATACCAACATTATCACTTACATGTATAATACAAGCCTTCGCCTGTGATGACAAGGTAAGACCCGATATTTACAAGTACAAACTACCATGTATCCTCACGTATAAAACCGAGATACCAACGTTATCACTTACATGTATAATACAAGCCTTCGCCTGTGATGACAAGGTAAGACCCGATATTTACAAGTACAAACTACCATGTATCCTCACGTATAAAACCGAGATACCAACGTTATCACTTACATGTATAATACAAGCCTTCGCCTGTGATGACAAGGTAAGACCCGATATTTACAAGTACTTACTACCATGTATCTTCACGTATAAAACCGAAATACCAACATTGTTACTTACATGTATAATACAAGCCTTCGCCTGTGCTTACGTAACTTTTTCTTACCATAACTACTAGATCACTACAAGCATTCCACTGTGTTTATAAGAAATTCTTCTCACCATATCAACTAAACTACTATTGGCCTTCGCCTGTGTTTGCAACGTATCTTCTCCTTACCATGTATAACAAACTGACCACTATTTGCCATACCTGCACTAAACCACTACAAGCCCTCACCTATGCTTCAAGGTATTTTCTCCTTACAGTATCGAGCAAAGCACTAGTGGCATTTAGCTGTGTTCCTTACCATATATACTAGAAAAGTGCTACGAACTGGTCTTGAACTATGTTTCAAGGTATTTTCTTCTTACCGTATGTACGAAACCACTATATACAGTTGGCATTCAACTGTGTTTACAGGTATCTTCTGTTTACCACACCTACTAAACCACTATTGTACTGGCCATTCAACTGTAGTTTTAAGGTGTTTCCTCTTTACCATATCTACTATTCTTCTGATTTCAAGATAACCTTAATTTATTGTCTAAGATAAACTAACCATAAAAACGATAACAACATCACTTTATCACTGACAATAGGGTGCGTAATTGCAGTTTAAAACGGTTCTGTTTCTTTCAGCCCTATTATTTATTGGAAACTAACAAGTCAAAATCTAGGAATACCGTTTTCATGTGGTGAGAAAATGTCACATTCCTTATAGTCAAAACCTATGATGACGAAATATATTGTATTTACCACCATATCACTGTATGCAAGTACAGCTGAGACTGCGGCTTTTGTAATCACTATAATTAAACTTTAGTTTGGCAAATCTCAACAGTTGCATATTACTGAATGGAGCAATGGTTCCTCCGGCGTTACTGTACAGATTGCATGGAACAATGGTTGTTCTGACGTTACTGTATGCGTGACATATATATATGTTCATCATAGTTTTCCGTTCTTACAGGACAAACACGATCGAGATGCAGGTACAGTGAAGCTTTTTGGACTTGTGAACTCCTCTTAGTAATGGAGACTGAAGGAGGTTTACAGGAAATCACAAATACGGATCAGTAAATGGAAGGATCGGCTGCAGTGAAATTGTGTATCACTTAATGCTAGAGTTACAGAAGGATCTCACAAACATGCGAGAAGAAAGAAGTGAAATCAAACTGAAGATGGCTTTACCTTGGAACAGTGGGGTTATTTATCCTCAAGATCTTTTCAGGATTATTGGCAACATACGTTGAAAACAAGAACACAAGACAGTGGAAGTCAGGGATATTTAAACGTTTACGGAGGAAAAACAAAATTGTAGGAAGCCAACATAGAGGTCTTCCTCCGTAGAAAGTATTGCATGCATGATGTTTCTGATAAAACCCAGTATTAAAACAAGTGTCACAGTGTTCAACCAGTGAAAGGCGAAGTACTGCAACCACTGGCTGTTTTTGTACTCATCTCTCGAACAATGTTTGTCAAAACATCAAGACATGTGAACGGCCCATTTTAGTCGAACCTCGTTTATTATGCGGCGAGTTATTTAACAAGTTAAAAAGTATTTTATGTTGTGGTTGGGGAGGGATTAGTGAAGTTCACATCGGTGCTTTGCTTTTCGAATGTCGTCAGTTTTGAAAGACATTTTAAAAGGTTCTGTAACTCACAAATGTAACTGAAAACAAGTCATCAATTTTGTCTCTTCTTCCAAGTTTCCTTCAAATGGATTCAAGACCCACGCTTCTGAAACACTTAATCCGAGTAGTGTTTTAGACGGATACACCGAGTGAATTGTAGTTGTCGTATCTCCGAGTTTTATATATACGGTTGCCCTGCTTGGAGAACAATGTTTAACCATGATGCTTCGCGCTGCTGTTATTGTTTTAAAACAGTTCATGATACATCGCAAACATGACCCTGCAATACAATATAATGCTACAGTAATTCTTTAGTTTTAAGTATTGGTGGGGAAGTATTCAGTTAAGGTGATCCAATGACCGAAAGATGCTTCCATCCACTTCATTCAAGTTCCAACTCGAGTTTAGTAAGGAGACTGCTGAATGTAAGCAAACTGTTACACCATGTGTAGTGAAATGGGATATTCGGAATTGGGCAGGTATGACAAGTCGAAAAAAAATTGCGCATGCGCCAGTCTTGGGGGCAAGAATCGTACACTAGCAAATTTTCAAGATGGTGTCTCGGAACCTTTCTACTTTTAGAGCTAAAGCAAGCCGCTTGATTCATTTTGAAACTGTAATTTCCTTCTACCTGTTTGAGCTGCAACAGTCGACGAAGAACAGCTAACTATTAAAGAGAGAGATGTGTGCGTTAAAACGCTTGCTTTTTGCAAATCTTTTGCCTTTTTTTGTAAGTTTGTGAGCTTGGTTATCGAGTTGCACATTTGCGAACTATTTACAAGCCAGCTTATAGCATTAGCATCGACTTGGTTTTGAACAGACATAAATGCACACATCAAGAGTTTCAGACTTCCGGTCCAAATTCAAAGGAAAAGTGAGCACTCATTAAGTCAGACCATTGTTACACCCCGCCAAACACAATAGCCTGACTTAACGAGTGCTCACTTTTTTTGTGAATTTGGACAGGAAGTCAGAATCTCTTCATGTGTGTATACCAGCGAGAACAATTAGAAGCTCGAGCCTCCAACATTACAAAGTGTTGTAAGTAGATCATATCGGCATCGGTATTTGTGAGTAATTAACATCAAGTCGTGGCTATCGCTGTGAAAACGAGTCTGTAGTCATTGTAATCAGCGGCAATCCAACTAATAAGAAACTTGACTATCAGATGGTACCCATTTTTTGAGAAAATTGAACTTGATATGTCAAATAACTTTGAATAAATGCCTTCTTCTGCGCAGAATCCAATAAAGACAATTTTTAAATGAAAAACAAAATAAGCATAAGATGTGTGCGCGAAGAATGATGGGAAGCTTTCTTTTAACCCCCTTCCGACAGTTCCTGGCGTCCCCTTTTCTTGTTTTTGTTCTTCCCTTTGCCCCCCCCCCCGCCGCCCAATTAAGATACAGCCCCTGCGGTGAAGAAAGGAATGAGTGTTTTTAAAAGAAACTTGGATCCATGGAGTATTTTGTTACCCTGAAAATACTGAGGCCATTTCATATTCTTTTGTTTTCCTTCAGTGCAGTATGGAAATAAGATTAATATACATCGTTCCCAGGGCCTTCTAGGCACAACATTTTGAAAAATGCCCAGAAGGTCCTGGGAACGAGGTTGTACACAACTGAAGGCTTATCTCGTGTTCTCTCAAAACAAGTCCAGATCTAAAAAATCCCTCGAGTTTCCCACGTGCTTTGAAAGTCCGGAAGAGTTATAAATTTTTCAGCGATGAGACAACAAAAATAAAAGTTGAAACGTACTTCGGCGCGTGCCGTGTCTGTAACGAATGCGGCCGCTTTTCAGCCGAAAAACCAGTAAGTATGATATTATGGATGTACTGCTGTTTCTGTATTTGAGAAGAGTATATCTGCCTTCCGCAGTTCAATTTCAATGTAATTATTTTCCTTTTTTTGACAGGCTTGATAAGTTGATTGCGGTGCAATAACTGAGCTCGTGTGTTTCGAACCACGAAATTGCCAATAAATCATTTTTGTCATTTTACCATTTCCCAAAGTCGAATATTGGATCAGATAATAGAAATGTTAAAGAGTTCTATAAAGATCAGGAAGGAAATCTTAGACAACCGCAACCCTGCATTAAGTGCTTTGCTTGATCCGGTTCGCAGAGTGAGCGGGGTCGGCTTTATTTTTCCTTTATCAGTTTCGTTTTGAGTCAACGCATCAAGTGTCACTTTTTTAAATATAACAAAGACCACTGTTCAAAGCGTTTTTCAAAATCGAAATTAAAAACTCTGTCAAAACCAAGGTGTTACACTATTATTCAAACGAAAAGTGATCGGGAAGTGATATAGTCACACTCAAGTGTCCTTTTAAAATTTCGTCTCTCGGTCAAAGTTGACCTGACAGGGCAAAGCCTATTGGCTAGTGTACACCTTTTGTGAACACTTTGATTGAAAAAGTAAATGTTTTCAAACATTAGTTGATAACTAAAGAAGGGCTTTCATTTTTTGATCCACCGAAAGGCCAAAGGCAAATACCAAACTGCTTTCATTTTATTCCGTTTTTATAAAGTTAATACAATAATAGTGATATTGGGATATTTTATCTTTTGGGAGCACACAAGCACAAACTGACAATGCAGAAAATATTACAAACTCCTCTTTGAAACACCGAAATATAATGCAAATATCACAAAGTACAGTTATTAGTTTATGGTCGTCAAAAATCTTAGAACAATAGATCTGGGAGGCCCGGTATTGTCTTTGGGGAGCAATTAAGCCAAACAGATTACTTGCTAATGTGGATTTTCGATTTTGCATTGAATTCATTAATTACTGGTGTTTGTCAGTTGTAATAGTCTCGTCACGCTCTCAAGATAACCCAGTTGTCAGTCAAAACTAAACGCAAGCTCACACAGATCGTGTACAAGCTGTCTGCGATGCTCTTCTTCGCGCAGATGAAACTTCACTTCTGTGATTTTCCCTTTGCACCATGAGGCGAACGCGACCGCTCTCGCGTGATATGTTGACATTATGTGCGATAGCCTTAAGCCTGTGTTTGCTGGGCATTTTCGCCTGTTTTTATCTAATTACTTGGGAGGATCGATTAGTTAATGGATTTCCTAAACAGCCCGCTTTTGGTTCGATAACGGATGAAAAATGGTGGAACAAACTTGAAGCTCGACTTGAACGCATTTATTTTAGATCTGGCAGGGTTGCCGTCGGTGTGAGGGAAACTTTCAAAGAGCGTTTCCGCAACTTGCAAGCCGTCGATTCCGAGGCAGCGATCAACAACGGACAGCTAAAGCAGTTTAACCCCACAGTTTCTTCAACAAAGAAATGCGGTTCATCCGCAAGTTTTCTCAGCTGTGAAGAGATTCGGGAAATTAAAATCATTGGTGAAACTGGTCATGGATATACTAAATATGTAGAAAAAGGGTTTTATAGAGGAGAAAGATTTGCTGTCAAAAGTGTACGGCGAGCGAGCAAGGATGTGGAGCGTTGTGTAATGGATTCACAAAGTCCTCGCTCGGTGGACGAGTGTATGAAGCTTTCGAAGTACAAACTAGCTAAGGAAATTTTACTTCTACAGGAGCTTCATCATTCAAATATAGTGCAGGTAAGCAAGATATGTCTCAATTTATCGTTTTTATTTTTGAATATTTAACATTCTTAGTGACAAAAACGGTTCTAATCGCTACTAAATTGACCCCGAAAAGCGATGAAAGTCTGTCGGTTCTCCATAAACGTCATCACTCAGCGAGTAAAACTGAATGTTGTTTTTGTTAGTAAACACAACAATAGAAATGTATCAATATAAGCTGTGAGCCCACCTTCTAAATTAAGTGACAAATGGTACATCAATTAAAAACAGTTTGAGGGCAGAAAATCATTTTCTTCTGAAGCCCACCTGGTTATTGTCCATCCACAACAGGTTCTTTGTATTTCTCTAATGAACAACAGCTTGAATGAACTGTGTATTGTATGTTTTCAGCTCTGACGTTTTTGTCGTGCGTTTCAACCTTAATTTAAAATTTGCTTTTGATATATGCGATAGCGATGGCTTTGTTAGATAAAAAATACATTTTCCACACACCAGGCGACTGATGAAGCGGATGATAAATGTTGATAACATCCTCGGTAAGATTGATTTGATATCAGTAATAATCTTCAGTTGAACTAATTCCTGCCCTCAAACAGAGAAATATTTAGCTTCTGCAGAAGGTATGAGTCTCTCAGTAGTAGTATAAACAAATATCTATTCAGTTGCACATAACATAAATATGTTTTTATATGCGAATACTTATTATAAAGGACAAAAAATCGGGCTTTCAGTTTGGCCGTTTCCCTGATTCATACCCGAAAGTTATGGATACAAAGAGGATGCTCTTGATTATGATGAATACTTCCTGAACGAAAATATTTATGACAAACTTCAATGCTGGAGAATTACCAAAGCGACAGTTTGAAGCCGATAACGATATATCTCCAAAACTGAGGTGTTAAAATACTACCTTATAATTAACACTAGTTTATTTTGATAGCACAAGTTTTCAACCAGAACTGCTTCTATTCTACAAACCTTGATGGCTCAAGCATCAACATTTTTAGTTTTAATTTGACAATTGGAAAATTTAGTTTTAAGAACCACGGAGTGACGTAAATGCGACAATAGTGGGATCAGCCCGCTGATCCCACAAACTGAGAATATCGATTTCTGTGGTTTTGCAAACGTCAAGGATATGCACAGGTTTAACGGGTGTTTTGTCGATAAACTCATAAATCCGATATTAACCGCTAAGCTGTGCTTTGCTTCAATTCCAAAGCAGCCGCCTTACTTCCTTCACAGCGGGCTCTTCATGATATCGATGAAATGGAAAA
The DNA here is from genome assembly GCA_025403585.1 of Parazoanthus swiftii. NCBI lineage: Eukaryota > Metazoa > Cnidaria > Anthozoa > Zoantharia > Parazoanthidae > Parazoanthus > Parazoanthus swiftii. Next base: position 505 of record JAOBYE010330872.1, on the reverse strand, counting down.
CCGCCGGTTAAACTAACTTCTTAGCTCAACAACAACAAAAAACTTGCAGAAAATGGTTTCAACGGACGCATTTTCAAAAAAGTGAGCAAAATTACTCGTGAACATTTCGGCTTGCGCAGTTGTTGATGCAAAGTTTATGTATCACATGACTTCAGTTTCATCTATAGAAATAATGCAATTTTCCACAGTGTCTGTTGACAAAGCAAATTTGTTAGTTAAATTGTTAATTTCAGTTTCGGCTGCTGGTCACGAAGGCCATAAAATTGCCTAACTGAGTTATTTTTATTTTTTGCAAATATACAAGTTAGATTGAAACATTTTGTTGCGCCTAAGTCAAAATAATTTGTCATTCAACTAAAAAATGTCCCCTTTTGTTGGTTGATATACCTGTACTGTATGCATATAAAACATCTAATTTGTTTGGCTCATGCACATTTTTTCAGTTTATTCATTCTCCAGCTCAGAGCCCGCACGCAGACAACAGCCAAACGAAGGGTTCTGCGCC
>JAOBYE010330761.1:0-15192 GCA_025403585.1 Parazoanthus swiftii | reverse complement strand
ACCCCCAGGTTTGTGTGGTCTATCATGAACTACCGCCACTTTCCAATATTGGGGAAGCTAGGGGAAGGTTCCAGATATTTTATTAAGTAAATTACAGAGGTGTGAATGAGGCCAAAATTCAAATGCCCAAGAATACCATGCATCGAAACTATGCCCCAAGCAAATTATCATAATGATGATGATGATGATGATAATGATAATAATAATAATAATAATAATAATAATAATAAGCATTAATAAATAACTTGTTTTGTGAATTCTAATCAATAAGGAATTTGATATACATAGACTATTTAGTAAAAATGAGAGTTATTGACTTCCGACAATTTGGCGTTCCTACTGATGCCATTAATTGTCAAGGTTAAATGGCTAATAAAATTTTGCTATTCAAGCCTGACATCAGTAGAAATGCCAAAATGCGGGAAACAAGTAATAACTCTCAATTTTACCAGTCTGTGTGTATTGAAAAACTTTGTTTGTTTACAGTAATTAAGTCCCTATAGGTAAAAATATTAACATCAATGTTTCTATTATAACTAAAAGTTGTACTATATGATAAACTATAAAACTGTAATAGCAAACAAAAAAGAAAAAAGAAATGTATATGAAATAAAGTTCCTGCTTTATTAAGGATGCCATGTATGTGTTGTGTTCATATGTTGAGATCAAAGACATATACTTTGTTATTGTGTAAGTGTATATCTTAAACTCTCGATGAACTAAAACTGCCTGTGATCTGACTGTTGATTTATACTAGAAATCTGGATCATTGATTATTTGGTAGTTCTCTAATTATAACTCAAGATATAAATATCTTGATACAATAATGAATAACTATTATATCGGCTCACCCAGAAAAGTTGATACACTATATATGTAGCTTTATATTTGTAATATGAAGCTACATATAACATTATGTACATCAGGGGTCGCACTGGAAAGTTTTGATGTGAGTCCTGGCACTTGTTTGGGGTCCCATAATAAAGATGGAGATTGTGTACAAGGGACACATTCCAAATTACAAAATGCATTTTTTGAGAAACACTTTGCGAAAAAACACACAATTTTTGCGTTAACACGATCCCTGTACATAGTGATGATGCATTTTGTATAGTCTAGGTTGAGATGGAAACTTTTATGTTGGCAGTTTAAAAAGTCTATGAATACCTATCAGGGATTGTAAAACAACACCTTTTCGTGCTCTGTAACAGCTGGGAGTCTCAAGGGATCTGCAGGACCTCCCTACCCTATTACAGTATTCAGGCAGTATGCCCCCCTCCCTCCTCCTTCCTTGCCCTGTTACAGTATGATGTAAACACTGTTAGTAGAATTATTGTAGTTATACATGTAGTTAAATTTAGCATATAAAACCAGAAGTCTTTATCCTGTTTCTTTTTGTAAGTATCCTAACAAACTGACAATATCTTATTAAAGTTATCGATCAATAAATTAATCAAACTCTCACATAACTAGAGTTACTGAAGTCACTGTATGTGGTATCTGCTGCAATGGCTAAATAAAGGATATACAAGCTCTTTAATGAAACCTGTGTCTCTTCAAGTTAGTATGAGCAACCCAAGTGGTACAAATACTGTTTCTCTACTCAGACCTTATTTATATTTTAAGCATCAAATAAATCTGTTTGAACAGAATTTCCCCCTCTGGACCATTGCCCCACCCCCCATCCCCAACAAACACACACGCACAATCCTCCGAACAAGGAAAGTACCCCTGGGGATGATAACTTTTTTACACCCATTCACACATTCAAATAGCAACTATTAAACACTATGGTTGAAAACTATTGTAAATACCTAATCCAATATATTTATGCAGGAAATATGGAAGTTCTGAACGACACACAAGCAAACAATGGAGATAATACACATCCAGATGGGTTTGAGGAGATTAGTGAGAGAGATGATGTTCCCATCATCCAACAGCCACAGGCAGAAATGGATGAGCATGCTGCTGACATACAAGTACAGCAGGCTCACCAGATGCGAGACAGGAAATGGAGGCAGATTTTCGTTGTTCTTTGTATATTACTAATGGAATGTTGTGAACGTATGGCCTACTATGGAGTGACTGCAAACTTGATGATTTTTCTTGGAATTCTGCATATGGAGTCTCCTTCACCAAGTACCGTTAGTTTGGCATTTTCAGGTAAATTTGTCATACATAACTGCAGGACACATGCACTGTGATATACGTTTGATGGCAGGAGCGCGGAGCAAGTTTTAGCTTGGGGGGACACTGTTGCGAGCGCCAAAAAGTTTTGAAAATTTGAGCATCAAGAATCGCTAGAAATGCATTCAAAAAATTATAATCGTAAAAAAATGTTCGTGAATTCATATAACGTGAAGTGCATTATAAACATCAGAAGCGCAACTTTTTCATGTTCAGTAGGTCAAGTGAGATTAGGGTTGAGTCGAAACCAGTAATGCGGCAAAATTATAGGGGGGACACGTGTCCCCCCTTCCCCCCCATCCCTCAGCCCACGGGAAGGTGAATACTATCAATCAGAGCTAAGTTTACCAATCAATTTTAATGAAACTAAAGATAACAGTAAAAACGTACTAGCCATCAACAGATTTAGCTTGTCTGATATCCAGTTGATAACAATAACATTTCCTTTTTTTGTGGAAGGGAAAATCACACAGTTCGATACAAGTGCAAGACTTTCAGAGGAGTGAGGGGCAGAATACTTACACTGCTTTTTCAACTTTCTGAAACTCTAATTATTGGTATTTTGATATTTAAAAACTAATAATAATATGTGGTTAAAAGTGTTAACAATACCCCACATTTCCATTCGTAACTCTGGAGCTTCGTCGGGGAACAATTAAAATTAAATTCCTACTTATTACTGCCTCTTGCTGCTTGGTGCAAGTTGCTATTCACTAAACAGTGCAACATAATATTTTTTTTTTGTAATTATCATAACAATACTGATTGTTTTTATATTATATAAGAAATTGTCACACAAACTTGGTGTCAGATTTCTCGCGATCTCAAATTCAGACAAAAAATGTGTCATATTACACAGACATCCAAGGTGGAAGCCTTATTTGGGTGGTTTGGATTATAAAACTGCCATGAATTTATCTAAGTAAGTTGGACAGTTTATTTATCTATCGCCGGTTTTACATTTTTTATGTTTGGTCTAAAATGACATCTTTTCAGGACCCACTAACTAATTAACCACTAAAATTTCAATCAGACAAACTGCTGATTTCACTCATCCGTAATTTGACGTCATATTCATTGTAATTCAAATTAACGAGAAACCTCCAAAACGTCGTGCAGTCTCACTAATAGTGATGACATTCGTCGGCACAAACATAAAACAACTTTGAAGTTCCAATAGAAAACTCCTTTTCGTTCTGTTGGCAGCGCAATACACCTTTTTTTTATTAAGAACAAACTTAATAAGAACATCGAGGCTGAGTTTGGCCGAACAATAAGAACAAAATAACAAACTGAGGCTGGATCAAAAATTTATGCAGGTGTACGATGTTGAACTGCAGCATTCCTACAGTACTCAGCTCTCCGATAACGCACCCATTGCATTTTTGCAAAGGCATTTCAATTTTTTTGTGAAACAGGGTACAAAAGCACCTTACTGAATTTTAGGCCAGTTCAACCCCTACGGAAAACATGGCCGTTAAGAACAAAATAAGAACTTTTTTAGGCTGAAATGAATTTCCGAAAAAAATAAGAACATTGAGCCTGAACAAAATTTTACTGGTTCTTAATAAAAAACGAGTGTAGCTCAGTTGTCAGCACAACTCATGTGCAATCCAAAGGGCGAGAGTTCGAACCCCGGCCGGAGACCACTGAGTGTTGTGTTCTTGTGCAACGTACTTTACTTGGCTTTACTTGCTCTCTTTGACCTACTAGTACTGTACTTTAACCGTGTAGACCAGTACCGGGTTCTGTCGACTAACCTGTGAGGATTTAATACCGTCCAATCACAGACTCTAAACCTTTTCACATTCGTGTATATTAACAATGAGCTGTTCACAACCACTCTGTTCCTTTATAGGGGTGTGTTTCTTCAGCCCTCTGTTAGGGGGACTACTTGCAGATGTTAAACTTGGTCGTTTCAATACCATATTTGGAGCCGCACTTTTGTACGTTCTTGGCACTGCCTTCCTTTGTGCCTCAACGCATGAGTACAACAGCAAAGATGATTTAGCAGACAAAGGCAAGGAAACACTACTTGTGCTGGCCTTGCTGTTAATTGCGGTTGGCACTGGTGGAATCAAGGCCAATGTTTCTCCTTTTGGCGCCGATCAGGTACGATTCTGAAGCTAGATATTGAGAAAGTTACTTGCAAGAAATCTCGGACGTTCGGTTTTGGACGTAATATTTCCGACGTATAATTTGGACACTTTTCTCTCATTTCGGACAGATTTCGGACACAAATTTGGAACACAAAGTAAAGCCTAACCCGAATTTTAGCTGTACTGTGCAAGATAGTATGAACGATTTTGTATAATGTCTCACTTTCTTTCGGGGTGATGTTAGTAAAAGTCCAGAAACATGACCTCTAAATATTGCTTGACAAATTTCTAATACAAACCTTTCATCTGAATACAGCCGTTTCTGCAATATTTTTATTTGTTTCGACCTTAATGGTTTTGACTCGTCGTTGAGAATTATAGTGCTCGTGTTGTATCGTTGACAGCTCTCTCGCTCGGTTGACACAGAGTTTATAATTTCCCACACTAACAGTTCAGTACATTTTTAAACTCTATCGTGAATATTAGCACTGGATTCCTCTTATGAGTACCTAATCAAATTATTGAAATGAAGGGGTCAGAAGACAGTCTTCTGACTAACAGTACACGTGTTGAGCCTTACAGTGTATTTCGATAACGAAATCCAGTAAGGCCCTAAACAGTGGTGAAATTACGTCAACAAGCCAAGAAAGGCTAAGAACAATATTAGAAGGCAATTGTTCAATTCAAGAACTTACTACTTTTTCACCCGAGGTTCCAATTAATGTTTATCTTTAGATGTACCAAACTTCATTTTTTAGCCAAACTTCTATCGTTTGTTCAGTCCCATGTGTCAGAAATGAAAATACGTACGCCCCCGACATCTTTTACAAAACCCGTCCATATTGGAACCATCATCGTATTCACATAAACGTTTTTTAGTTGCTTTTTCAGTAAAATTAAGAGCTCTTTTTTCAGATTAGAGATGGTGGAAATCAGGCCGTTGAAAAGTTCTTTCTGTGGTACTATTGGTTCATTCAAGTTGGCGCTCTGTTAGCGTATACTGTAATCTCGTACCTTCAGCAGGAGGTTTCTTTTTTCTTTGGCTACCTTGCTGCCGCCTGTTCGATGTCTTTTGCCGTTGTCGTGTTCACTTTAGGACGTAACAGCTACACTACATTTCCACCGCTTGGGAGCTTTCTGTTGGATGCTTGCAAGATCCTGTGGTCGGCGATGAAGAGTCTACCTTGCAAAAAAGGAACAAGAGACGTTGAGGTGGCGAGTTGCCTCGACAGGGCAAAGAAAACCCACGGTGGAATGTTTCCTGATATGCAGGTTGAAGACTTAAAGCTGTTGCTCAACATTTTACCAATTTTTTTGACCGCCATAATGTTCTGGACAGTCTACGCACAGGTACTTTGGCTTTTATCTGTTTCTTTAACAGACAATAGGGGTGCGTTAAAATGCCCGTCAACAGGAAAATATATAGTTTGTGTTGCAAAATGTTTAATCTCTTCAATCGAGCAATGTAATTCTTTCTTAACAAACATAGAACTGTTTGTTTTAAGCCACACAGTCCGTGTACAGGGAAAATAAACCGTTGGTCTGATCTATTGAAGGATAGATTGATTGATAGATATCGGGGGCCCTAAGTAACCATCATACTTCTTGAAAAGAGTGGGGCTCTTACTTCCAACTGCATGTGAGGCCGTGCTCCGAAGTCAGACGAGGACCGCCAGACTGCCAAAGGCACCTGTATGTGCTTTCGGTTCAATCTCGTGAGCTGCCTCTTCCAAATTCAGCTTCAACAAGTTGAAGTTAACGACTAGCTACATACGACGAACCTAACACATAAAAAATCACACTTTGAGTGTCTGTGTCATCCCATGATACGCTGTTTGCCTGCCCACGTTAGTTTCTTTGTACACTATGTATGTATTATTTTGTGTGTGTGTTTGTGTGTGTGCGTTTCTTTGGTAAAATGTGCCTCTATGGGGCTCGATGATGAACTGCATTAAAGGTGCACACGGAAAGATCTAAAATAAACTAAAGTTTGTTTTTCTGACATGCAGGTTCAAACGTCATATCTACTTCAAGGTCTTCACATGAAACTGGTTGTCTCGGATAATTTGACAGTCCCAGTGGCTTCCCTAAATATCTTTGAAATTCTTTCCGTTCTTATCGTCATACCACTGATGGGCAAGTTCGTCTTCCCAGCAGTAGCTCGCTGTGGTCTCCGGTTGACACCTCTAAGGAAGATGGGTGTTGGAATGCTGTTTGCGGCCGCCTCGGTTGGTGTAGCGGGTTGGGTGGAGATTGAGAGAAAAATATCGATCAGTGAACTCGGCTACTTTCACCAGGATGTGTTCCGGGCTGGCACCAACGTGTCCCACATGAGTGTATTCTACCAGGTCCCCCAATACGTTCTGCTGGGGACTGGGGAGGTACTCGTGGCTGTTACAGGTGAAGTAATAGTATCCGCGTAAATTATAATAACTTGCAATTCTTTAAGAAATGGTCCATGCTTAGCGTGCATCTGTCGAGTTATGTATGCACGCGGGAAGTTGGGAGAGCACGAGAGAAACGTTTGAGTGGCACCAGACGAAGCCGAGTGCTTCTCTAGCTTCTCGAGTGCGCTCCATACTTCCCAGGTGCATCCATAACTCGATAGACGCACAGCTAAATCGTGAACCATTTCTTTAGAACATTGCCGCTGCCACTTTAAGCAGTATTTACAAGAAAAATAAAGTGCAAAACTCTCCATCTATCTGTCCATGCGTCTATCAAGATTTAGATGCACGCTCGCGCCATACAAAAAGCCCGCGAAAAATTGCTAGCTATGTTTTAATCAAATTTAATCTATATGATCGAGTGAATAAAAAAGGTAAGCTATAACAAGTACATTGGAGAAACCAAGTCTTAAAAGGTCTTAAGTTTCTCTTTAATCGAAAGCTTAAGTTCTATTAATTGGGGCTTTTGCTCAGCTGCCACAGATCGGCTTGTTTTTGTACAGTTGCTTTACATTTCACACGAGGTAAGATAGTTGTCATGTTCTAGGTAGTAAATAAATTCACTTTGTTACTTGATACAATTAATCAAGACGTTTAGCTTTTACGTTTCTAAGGAAATGAAGCAGTTGTTTTAAACAGTTTTAAGAACATTCTTCATATTTTCCAGGTCTTGAATTCGCTTACTCGGAGTCTCCGCGATACGTGCACGGTGTCATCATTGGTGTGTACCTGGGCATGATCGGAGCCGGTTTTTTCCTGGCCAGTGCGCTGGTGGCTGTGGTGTCCAAACTGAGCCATTCCCAGTGGTATCCTGATGATATCGACAGCGGTTCCCTGGAAAATTACTTTTTCCTTCTGGTTGGACTTATGCTGGCAACCTTCGTTGTGTTTGTAGCAATTTCAAAGCGGTATCGCTACATATCCTGCCCTTCTCCCCGTGAGCGTTCAAGGCATTTTAGTGTTTCAGGTCGAAGAAGCAGATGATATCCACCTCGCAGATTCAGGAACAGCAGTCTGTGCAAAAATGTGGCAACATGGTCCGGCGCATGAGTGACTCCTCTTCTCAAGTCCTACGTTTAGCTAAAGGTTCTTTAGAACGAAAATCAAGAATCAGCGCCAGATAAACTTCATTTTTTACCCAAAAAGTGCTTCCATCCTTTTTTTTCCTTGGGGGGGAGGGGGGCAGGAAGATGGATCATTAACAAAATAAATAGCTTATATTAGTTAAAAGCAACGAAATACCAAGGCAGCACTTCATTGATAAAGTATATGTATTGTATATAAATTGGTTTTTGCAAAACTTGAAGCAAAGAGCTTGGTTAGTTGTTGCGTTTTAAGTAAAACACTTACGCAGAGTTTGATTACTTTGTATAAAATTAATTACAAATATAAAAACATACATGGTGAAAATGTATGCTCACATCGGTTCTAAGAAAATGTCGACAACTGTGCTAGGGAAATTGGCATGAAATGCCCCATGTGCATTTTTTAAGGCTCAACTCATTTTAGAATTTAATGTTGTATTTATAATTGATACTAAAGCTGCGATAATTAATATAAACAATAAAAACGTCAGATTGCTGCAAAGTGAGTTGAACAGCGATGCTGCGCGTTTTACATCCCCAGCACAAAACCTGTCTCGCAACAACAAGTGTGTTGCAAGTTGCAAACGTGTGTTGCAGAAAGTAGAAGTCCGTTCTTATTCTGCAACAAGATCTCCAAATGCTGCACGTTGTACTACACGAGTTTACTTTCCGGCACTCCTGATTGGTTGAGAGTGTCATTCATGTCAAAGGGAATCAAGATCAATCATGGTGCAAAAACAAACAAAGTGGCGGAAGGAGAAGTTGAACAACCAATTTCGCTTTCTGTTCAACTCGTTTTGCACCAACGTTGCGAGACGAGTTGCGCGTTTTTTTGCTGGTATTACCGTAGCTTAAAACCCATTGTTAGGTAGTTATCAATAAAGTATCGTTTTTGTCATCCTACTGGACAGTTTTATGTATTGACTTGTGTTTCAAGATGACTTTTTAAAACGCTACACCTGTGAACAGTGACTGTTTTAAATATTTTCCAAATTTGCTTTTAGAAAGTCGACTCCCGATATCTCGAACCTCGCGCTAACTCGAACCAACATCGATTTATCGTGGATTTCCTAACATTTACTGTAATTTTACTCTCGGTAACGCGAACCCTCAATAACTCGAACCGCCTGTTAACTCGGACCAAATTTCATTTCCCTTCAGGTCATTTTGTATGTAATTTTACCCTCGATAACTCGAACCACGTTTTTCAAGACGTGACAAGTAAAAAAATACGACACTATAGATCAAAACATTGAATTTATTTGGTGCAACTGATCGCGAGTATTCTTCCAGTTTTATTTCATTACAGTTACAAATATAATTGAATTTAATTAAAATGTTAAGTACTATACATTGTATACTGAATAGAAGTGCACATAGACATCGTTTTTTTCATAGAAAATTATTAGAAAAAGCGATAGAAACATTTTATTACACATATATATGAATTAGTAGTAATATTTCCCCAGTAACTTGTATTGTTAGTATTGTTAGTTTTTAGTATAAACCCTTTTGTAATAATTAGTATTTTCAGGATTCTTAGTGTTTTTAAAAATTGTAACACAGTTTCTTCATATGTAACATGAGATATGTAAATTTATCTCATGGTGTTTAATAAAGACGATTATTATTATTATTATTATATACAGTAGTTAAATTAGATTACTGTCAATTAAAATGTACATTTTGCACAGGATTGTTGTTTTTCCTTATTTCCGGTCATTTGTTCTCAACTCCCGATAACTCGAACCTTTTTCCATTTTCCCTGATGGTTCGAGTTATCGGGGTCGACTGTATTTTAATTTCTGAAAAAAGGTTTTTGGTTTTGTGAAAGCTGCAGGAACCATATCAACACACCTATGAACCATATCAACACACCTATGAACCATATCAACACACCTATGAACATGAAAATTAGTTCGGAGGTTATCAGCCAAAATTACATGTAAGACAAGCCAAAGGAAACAGGTTGAAGGTACAATCGCACTAATAATATGAAAAATCCATTTTCTTAAAATTATTCAGAATTTCTGATTTTGCGCAATTTATTATTCTTGTTTCTACTTTTCATTTTATCAAACTTTTGAAAAAACTGTTATCAAGTTTTTTGGGTTTTTTTTTTGACAAATTCTTGGTATTTTTAAATATATGTTGTTACATATGTGGAGTATTAATAGTTTCGCAAACGTTTGATCAATAGCTGATCTGTAGCGCTGTCTGAAAGAAGTTGCTACAAAATAATATAAGACCCTTTGGGAATTTGGCGTCGAAAGTGTATCCAGACATCTATACTTACTTTACTCTCGTTTTTTACAACAATTTGTAATGGTAACAGGACTGAGTGGAGTCCAGTTCGGTCTGTTACAAAAATGGACGACCGCAAGTTTATCACGAATAACTAATATGATTACAGACAGAATTTAACTCCACTCAATCCTATTACCAATTTATCGTAAATACTACAATATCCGAGAAAAAAAGAGAAACATTTTTTTTTCAAATGACAGTTTTAGCTTTAGTGTTTGTGCATGCTTGTAGAAGTTTCGTGACAGTGTATTATTCAGTCTCTGGAAAAAGCTACTACCAATACTTTGGTTTGTTTGTAAAGACTGGCATTGCCATGTCAATCTTCTTTGAAAAGAATGTACTCACTGCTATTCAAAGAAATTAAACTAATGGCAAAGGAAAAATGCTCCATTTTGCTTGTTCTGAGAGGAGAGTTGTCATTGTCGTTGTGATTATTTACTGACTTGTGATTGGCTCATGAGCCGAAAACTGAGATTGTGGTTGGTTCATTCATGTGTCCGATACCAATCTTGTAATTGAATAAACTGCGAATCATTTTTTTATTCATTCTGTATTGTTAAGTTAAAGATCGAGGCTCAGTAAACGTTTTAAAAAAATATAGCTATCGAGCTCGAGTCTCAGCTTTTTCTTAAATTGTTCTTCCCTTTTGGCCAATCGGAGTGTAGTTCGCATGAAGTTGTTCTTATATAAAAGAAAGTGTGTATGTATGAAACTCCCTTGTGCGACCACACGTCGATTACTATTCAGCTGCATGGAATCCTTACGGAAAACATACACTGCTTCACTGGAAGGTGTCCAGCGTAGTCTTAAGCGCTTAGTTTGCGCAGACTATTCAACATATTCTTCAGTAATTGCAGTGAGAGATAATTGTGGGAGAATCTCTCGGAGGGGAGACGATTGAAGTGCGTAGACACTCGAACGCTGTAACATTCCTGTACAAAGGATTTAATAACCTTTTGAGCGCGCTGTTGTATATGCTGGCGCAAGAACCTGCAGCAGAATTCTTTTAAGCATAATACAATACGCATCAGTGCCTACAAATAATTCTCCTTTCTCAAAACAATCCCCTTTTGGAAAACTCACACACGAAACTGTAAAGTGTAACAGTAACAAGCCCTGAATCATTTAAGAAACTCGCATTACCCTAAATCATGTCCGTATTTGTCCGATCTAATATTGTCTTTGTAGTTTTTAACTTTATCTGATACCCGCTTTGACCTTGACCTTGACCTTTGAACATTATGTTTTGTCTTGTGACTCAACGGATTAAGATACATGAGATGAGATGAGAAGAAGGAATATTTCCCTAATTGTTGGGTTTGAAGTTTATAACATCGCCAAATTGAACATGTTTAGTATCCTATCTAAATTGTATAGCACAATCTGTACAAAAACACCAATATTGCACCCAGGAAAGTAACTAAACTTTGTGAATGTGGTAGTTGCCTGAGCACGTTGTTACTTGTTCCAGTCACGGATTGCAGCGACGTTTCACATTGAATCCAACAAACTTTCAGAAAACTTGAGCAGTTCAGGTAGGTACACCAGCTTGATTACTACTGAGGCATACTAAAATATTAGATTCCAGTTTTTGTTTTGGTTCTGTGGATGGTCATTATTTTTTTGAAATTAACCTTGGTAATCTTGTCGCGTCAAAATTTATGTTAGTAACTTACGCCTGTGTTCAGTAGTCAAATTTGGAGCAGGATTGGACTGACGCCCGGGACTGGCGTTTGTTCGTCTCAGAACCAGGAAAAAGCAATGGAAGTATTTTGAAATATCAAGGTTTGCATGGACCTACATGGACCTTGAACATATTTTAATTAAACCGAGGTTCACAGAATGACACCACGCAAATAAGCAAATATGTAAAGCATTTTTGGCATTCATCATTCATGCAAAACGACCTATAGCAATGACGTCTGAATAAATGCAAGCTTTCAATGGAACCTAAATAAAGCAATATTATAGTAACTATTTACTTTGTGGATCATTCCTAGCTTTTAATCAAAATCGTTTAGCAATGCTAATCAGTTTAGCTCGTTTCAAATCAAAGTCTTTGGTCAGCCTGATGGTTTTGCTCGTATAGACCATTGTTTAATATCGCCAATTATGCTTTTACTCAACTTACGTTTGAGCTTTAATACTGATAAGTCATTAAGGCCCTTTCCACAGTAATGTCTTGTCTGTGTTTTCGTATGGCCGAAAACGCAACGATCGATCCGCGTCCACGCTACCGATTTCATAGCGTATTCGGCCTTGTCCACACCAAAACGCACGAAAACGATGGTCGTGCGTTGTGTGACGTTAAACACCAATTTGCGCACGCTCCATTTCCGTCTTTGTAACCATGCCCCATTGTGTCATTTTCCGAAGCGCAGTATTTAAAAAATATCATAGTTGAAAATAGCTCACTTTTATCACCACGAGACAAATATGGCTGCTAGCACTTCAAAGCAAAGGAAAAACAACCCTAATAACAACAAAATCGCTTTGTAACTCGAATTGGACCGGTTGATGGCCCAGTGATTTGCCTTTGATATGATGTAACCAGAGTACTGAATATGGCAACATTTAGTTGCAAACAAACGATTAAATTTGCCAAAAGTACGAGAGGTTGCACATTATCAAATCCCACCATGTTTACTTCGAGGTTTGCTTTTGTGACTGACGCGACGTGAGACCTGGAAATGAATGATTGACGTCATCGTTTTCGAAAGTCTCCGCCGGTTTTTCGCTGTTCACACTAAATCGCTAAGTATGCGCCGTTTTCATTTGGCTTCACTTTCAACAGCGTTTTCAAATCGATGCGCTCTCGTCGAATACGCTGAGCGTATTCGAGCGTACATGTATTAGCGTGGACAGAAAGGAAAAGGCATCGAAATGTCTGCGTTTTCAAACGAAAACACATTAGTTTGGGCAGGGCCTTAGATATAAAAAATCCTTTAATCAGTACATTAGGGAGTCATGAAATGTGTAACACAATCTGTATAAACAACCGTGCACTTTTTCACATACGAATCGTTTTCACGCAAATATATTTTTATCTAATAACTGTTTTTTATTATATTAACAGTTTTAAGATACATCTTGAAAACGGTTATTGTAGAACAACATTGTAGGAATCTATATATACAGCGCAGGTAAGAAATTACAAATGAGCGGATTTTTTAAAGTGCTTTCGATGTTGCAATCTCAAAGAACATGATGTCACGTTCATGAAGACAGTCTTTAAGTTCAGAAAGGGTTACAAAACTAGAGAATATAACTTTTTGTATAGGTTTTAGGTTTACGCGCTTTTTTTATAAGAACCGAGGCTCATTGTTCTTAATTTTTTGGCGATTTGAGCCTCAAATTGTTCTTAAATTGTTCTTATGTCTATATGTGGTTTAAATCAAATAAAAAATAAGTTTAAGTTATTGCAATACATGTATTGGAAAAAGAATTGCTTGGCAAGTGTATTTTTGATCAATTCAACCCCACGAATTTATCATGGATTCGCTGAGTCATTTTCCATGCATTCCATAATAAAATTGCAGGGTAAAACCCGTAAATAATGGTTTAAAACTAAGAAGAGCAGATGGCTGCACCTAACAATAACCAACATGCAACTGGAAACGCTCCTGAAGCAGAGACCACCCCCCTTTTGGATCAGCATTGCAGAGAGCTGGAAGAACATGTAGCTGGTGGTCATTTTCAGCAGGACGAAGAACACAGGAAGAAGGAGAGAAAACAATTTTGGGTTGTTCTGTGTATTTTGATTGTGGATATGTTTGAACGGCTCGCGTTTTATGGCGTGGCTGCAAACCTTGTTCCTTTCTTGGCGTTGATGCAACTAAAGTCACTCTCCCCAACTACTATCAGCTTGACATTCTGCGGTGAGCTACATTTTGTTGCATAAATTAATTAACTAATATTTCGAAATTTTCGACCTAAATTATGTGAAACACTTCTACTCTTCAAGATAAATTCTTTGTATAGGTATTCGACAACTTATTCAAAAGTTAGAAAGAATAACCCCCATCATTGATTTTTACTCTTCAAGAAAAACGAAATGACTGGTTATAATATGGGTTATAATATGGATTTTCGACAATAATATCAGTTATTTCAAGTCTTCAGACAAAAAAAATGAATGGTCATTTTATGGCTTGTTTTCAACAACTGATCAAAAGTTAGAACGAATAACACCGATCACTTTTATTTTATAGATAGAAAAAAATATTGGACTTTAGATGGGTTATCGACAAGTGGTTTAAAAGCTAGGACAAACAACATCAATCATATCAGCTAGTCTTCAAGATACATTGATAGGCCAGACACAGTAAAACTTTAGGTGCCTGATTGCTAGAACTTCGCTTAAAGAACGAAAACGTTTTAACCAAGAACTCGAAAAACAAACTAATGAGTTAAAAATTAACACGAAAACGAAAGAGAGACGACAGACGTTGCATTTTCTCTGTGGCTGTGCTCAAGGAAATCTTGTTTCAAAACCAGACTTGTGAAGGGAAACAAAAATCGAACATCAACAGTAATTAGATTGTAAGCTTCTTGCCAAATGGCAATTGTTGATAAAACTACCTGAGTGCACAACGACTCGCAATGCCAACGAATTACATGTATTGCAAGCAAGCCGATCTGAAGGCATGTTTTGTTCAGACACATTTTCCCTGTTTCACGTTTCTTCAATTTTTTGTAGGTGTGGAGTTAAAGGGAAACGCCACCTTTATAGTTCTCTAGGCATTTTAAGAGAGTGAAAAACACCACGAGTGCGAAGCCTAAAGGCTTGGGCAGTTAACTTCAATTTGGCGAACGACATGTGATTTTTCCAAAATTGCACTCGGCCCCCTTCGATTAGCTAAACAAATACGGCTTACTATTGTACACAGGGCCGTAGCAAGCCTTGGAAAACTGGGGGGGGAGGGGGGGGCATCGCCAAGAGTCGAAGGTGTGAGCCTTTTAGGGGGGTCCAGGGGCATGGTTCCCAGGGAAATTTTGAAAATTAGTTTGTCTAAAAACGTGTTTCCTGGGTTTTAAATGCCATTTGAAACAAAATCAGAGTGT
>JAOBYE010330650.1:0-15192 GCA_025403585.1 Parazoanthus swiftii | reverse complement strand
TTCCTCGGCGAAAATGGAGGAAAATAGATTTGCTGCCGTCGCTCGCATAAAAACTTTCAATTATGTATTTACAATGAAAATTCTTGTTATATACGAGTAATAAAAAGCTCACAGCATAGAAAGTGCTTTGTACGGGATTTTATTCACTCGAAGACTCGCTCGTTCGTGTTTAGCCACAAGCCACTCGTGAATAAAATCCTGTACGTCGCACTTTCTATGAAGTAAACTATATATTTTACTAGCTGCCTTAGCTGGACAGCAAATGTCTTCCACAAACTTTGTTCTTAACTCTATACTCTTATAGCAGACATGAATACTGTGTCTTGTGTTTGAGCAACATTGGCATTCATGATCACCAATTTAGTACAGTGCTCAATTTACAGATGTTAGGTATGCTGGATGTTAAAGGGGGTAGATGGGGGGGGGAGGGGCTGGGGGTCTTGTGACTTGACTAGTTGGGTATTTTTCCCTTCCCTTCCCTCAACATTTTTGTTTTGCTCCAAGTATAAGGACTGAAAGGAGGTGGAGAGTTGGGTTGAGTATGATCTTTTCATAGTTTTACAGGGCTCAGGAATAATTCATTTACAACAGTTTAACGAAGACGTTTCAGTTTTAAAAAAGTGGAATATGTGTGACTGGCCAACATGACTGCCAATGAAATGTTTTTTGTTTTTTTTCGGTCAAGTTATCATTCTGGCTGGACATTGTCCTTCAAACAGTGTAGTCTTGGACATTATTTTATACATTATACATTTTTTTAATTTTATTGTCCATACATAATTTTAACTATAGTACACACAAACGTTTTCAGCAAGGCTTTCTCTGGCCCATGTACATGTAAAGTAGTGTGTCTAATAGAGTCATTATTATAATTAAATTTTTATTTTTATATAATATCACAATAAGGAGGGAAATTTATCAAGGCTCTCATCCACAATGCATTCTATAAATTTTTATTGTAACTGTGAAGAATCAAGGAAATTCATTATCAGGTTTTTACACCTAGTTTGTTGTCACATGGAATTTCCTGTTTACTGTTTACTAAACCACTCATCTAAATAACTTTCTTGATTTTCTATTTCCCAAGGACATAGTTATTTAAAGTGATTTCTGTCATGCATTGTCAAGTTTGATTTTGGCTTGTTCCCCAATCAGGTAAGATGCCATTGCATTTTTACTTGTTAATCATAAGCTTTATAATTTATTATTGTATAATTAAACTCTGTAATGGTTACAGTAGTGCAGTGCTGAAAATGAAGCGAGGTGCAAAGTATGATACATCTAGTTGATTAATTTACTCTACTTAAATTGTGAGATCCAAACTTTTGTTTTGCTCTATACATCTAAGAGTCATTTGTAAACAGTTATTGCACCAGTTATTTTGTAATGAAACACTGATCATAGTGTTCACCTTTTTAAAATCGTTTTTCTTCTTTTTTGTTTTTTGGTTTGATTTTGTTAGATCAAAAAGTTAAATGACTTGTAATTTGTTTTTGGAATTATCAAAATCTGAAGAAAGAAAATTGAAGGAAGTTGGTAAGCTCAAAAGCCATCTTTAATTAATGAAGTTTACTCTTTAAAATATTTGACTATTTAGTATGGTAGGTGTTAGGGAAGATAAATGAAGCACTTCGCTTAACTTGCTTTAAGTCTTTGCTCGTATCACTTTCAGTTAATTCTGTATCATGCCTTCGGTAGGTCAAGGGCAGCATCTCCACCTAAGAAAAGGAAGAGAAAGAGAACTCCTAGTTCATCTTCTTCCTCATCATCTTCATCTGAAGAGGACAGCAGGTAATTTGTTATTAGTAGTTTTTCTTTTTATTCCATGATTTCCTGGAATAAAAAACACCAAGCTTGGATATTTTTTATTAGAAGAAATTGAGTGTTAAGAAAATAACAAGAAGAAAGGAATTTTTTATTTGATTAGATCTGATTACAATTTAAGAATTCAGAGAAATTGTGATTTTGTAAGTCCAGTTATTATACAAGCTCCTTTGAAACAAAAGCACAGAATACAAGAAAATAACAAATAAAAAATCTTCAACTGCTTTACGCGACTTGAATAAAAAATCAGCATGATGATGATAAGAGTAAAAACAAAGAACTGCATTGCCAGGTGAAAGGAGCTTACACGTAGCTTACTTATTGACATCAAATTTTAATGCATTTTCAGTGCATAAAAGTGAGGAAAATGTTGTCAATCCTTTTTACATGATACTATGTGATTTACATTATTCAACGTTGTTTTCAATTGAAAAATAATGTGTGCCTTCTTGAATTCCTGGGAAAACCTGGAATTATATTTTCATCTGTTGGAATAGTAAGTCCTGGAACTTGAGACTGACACCTGCAGAACTTCTGGAAGTTGAAAAATATATAAAACTTAGAAACATTTCTTATGTTTTACTATATTCCTTAACTTTTGTTGTCTGCAGTTGAAAAAAATTTTTGTCCTAGGGACAAGTCCTAAAAGCGGTTTCTTGTGATTTCAACATACTCCTGGAAATCCCTTTATTTTTATCGTTGTGAAAGAGTAGGAACCCTGAATTGAACCCACCAAGGTTGTGGTTCATATATGTATGTCGAGTATGTAGCAAGTCAATGCATTAATTGGTATAAGTTTCAGCTCTTGTTTAATCGAACAGTAAAAACATTCGTACAGTTATTTGCTGGTACCAAAGAAAATGTCCATGCTGAAGAGGTCAGAGTTTGTTCTTAACAAGTGTAACTTGCTTTATCAGATTTGCTGGAACATCCTGCAGCCTAAAAAACACTCATTCAATCCATTTAATAGATGTTTAATACATCTCACAGGGGCATTGCTTACCTCTGTTTACTTGCATAGTGTTGAGCAGTTGAGAGTACATGTGTCCTCCCTGGACAGTGCACTAATGCCTCCAGCAGAATATTGATGCTCAATGTTTCAGCCCAGTTGACTGGAGTAAGTCAAGTGAAGTGTCCTGCTCAAAAACTTGGGATTCTAACTAACAATCTTTGGGATATGGATCAGATACCTTAGTTGTTTAGCTGCTGGGAGATATTTATGCTTTTTTAAAGCCTGTTGTTTGTACTTAGTAACTGTGGAATACTTACAGAGTTTTGTTTGTTTGTTTCAGTTCTGAGAGCTCTGAAAGCTCCATTTCTCCTCCAAGGAAGCAGAAAACAAAGAAAAAGCACCATCGCCGTTCAAATGATAGGTATTTGATCTCAGCTCTGCCAGCATGGTAGAGTACTAATCTAATTGTCTTATCCACAGCTTGCTTCCCTTTAGGCAGATGGTTGTGAAAAAACTGTTGTGGTAAGAATGGAAATCAGTACAGTCAACAATGTATAAATTGAAGTGTGAATGTTGTTTAAACTGGTGAACAATAATTACTTATAATGGAAGTCATGAATGAGTAAACTGTTGGAAAACCCAAAGGCTAGTATGTTATTACATTAGAATTAGTATTACCTTTAATTTACTACAAGCAAATGTGTGCTACTGTAGTATCTTTGGCATTATTGTTTTTCAATACCCACTTATACTGTCTCTGATAATGATTGTTTTCTTGATCCACTTCATGTTATAAAAAAAAGTCATGTCAACCTACCAGTGTGATATGCAGTGTCATAGACAGTTGCACGACTGTCTGTGTCTTTGTTTTCTTCTCCTTTCTTATTTGACCAAAATGTTATTTTTCTAAAATATACAATGGTGGGACATTTATAATTTCAATTGTTCAAATCTTTGTATGTTTCTGTGTGAGTGTAAATAAATATGTTGTTTAGTTAGAGCTTGTAGAACCAGTTGTAAAGTAATTACAGGTACTTGAACTCAAACATTGTGAGACTCCTTGAAACAAGAATTTCTTTACACCACATATTCATTAAGTTGTTTCTCACAGCTGTACGTATTTAATTACTTGCAGTTCTGAGGAAAGGACATCGAGGAAAGTGAGAAAACAGGAGCAGGGATCCAGAGATGAAAGGCAATTTGAGTGTTGTTACATGTAGATGCCAAGTAGTAATATCAGTAGACCAGTGTAGTTTCTTTACAACCAAACACCATGTGTAAATTATAAAATAAACTGCAGTTTCGTTTTTTTAGTTTTTATTTTAGTTTTTGTTTCATTTAACTAAGGAAATAGGACAGTTTACTGGTTTTGTTATAAATATCAATTTAGATAAAACACCATGTTTTCTCTCTGTCTATAATTTCATATCTTCAATGAAAGCGGTGAAAACATATGTATCTTAAAATTAATGTGATGATATCAATAGAATTTGCTAAATCTTCGGAAATACATGAAAAACGTTTGTACTGTAAATCTTGAGATATGAACAGAAAAATGATGTTTGGATATGTTTGGAAATTCTTTGAAAGAGTTCAGCTATGTCTGGCTGATTATTTCACTGAGTTTTATCAAGTAGAAACAACGCTACAAGACTGTTTTGAAAATATTTTGCTCATTTGCTATGCTGACTCTTGAGAGAGAAAAATCATGCAGTACATACCTCAGCATGGCCATGAAGTATCCTTGATTGCACCTGTTTTGTCATTATAACTATGCATATTGATTTGGCAAAAAGACTACTACGCATCACAATTTAAAATAATATTTGCATTGTGTGAAAACTAAAGTTTATAAAAGTTCAAATCAACACTTAAGTTAGTTGTATTAGAAACATAAAAAACTGCAGGAATGTAAAGATAGATAAGCTTAAAATAAATCTATATTCGAATTATAATACTGTAATAGCAAACTTGAGCAAATTAATAGCTATTTAAAAGGGAGGTTTTTAGTGAAACTGTAAGATTAAGAGTTGCTGCTTTTGTCGACCATAAAGTAATTTTTGTCTGGGTTTTTAGGACACGTAGGAAATCCAGACAGGAAACCCCAGAATCAAAATGGACAAGAAGTAGAAGCAACGACCGCCACAGGACTCCCAGTGAAAGCCCACCCAGAAAATCTGCTTGGTCACAAAGCCCCGCTCGTCGCCAGCCTCGCGACAGACAGCGTAGGAGTAGGGACAGGTGAAGCTCGTTTTCCGTTAAGTTACTGTACAGCACTTAGTAGCCAAAGAGTTTTCCAATCCGGGTAGTATTTTCATTTTCCGATGCACTGAAATGTTTAACTGTTGTATTTAGAATATGTTTTTCTTAATGAATATTTTGCAGATAAAGGTTAAAGTTATGCGTCTTCACATGTTGGTGTGTGTTATATGTTTTATTTACTAAATTTTATAGCTTGTTTTGTTCTTGGCGATTTGAGTATTACTTATTCATTGTGTCCCAACAATGCGTACCCCCTTACATGTAGAAAGATCCATGTTCAAATAATTTGAAGAAGTGCTGTATACTATTATTTTACATGTAATACTCAAATATATAAAACTAAACTTGAGGGGGATGATTAAAAGTTGTTTAAAAAGAGTATGTAAAAGTGCAGTTGAGTTGGTTTCTTTGAAGGGTTTGTTTTATCGTAGAATAAATAGAGATTCTATGTTTCAAAACTTCATCTCCTACATTTTTTATCCAAGGAATTTAGAACAGAACATCTTAATCTACTGAAAACTTACTTCTGCCTAGGCTCGGTGTGTTTTAAACCTATTGTTTTATTACCTTGTGTTCAAGCTAATATAAATAATGGTAACCCAAAACAGCATTAATGAAAACAACCTAACGTTTTTGCATCTTCAGCTCACCATGCGGATCATTGTATGTTGAAAACTTAGACTGGTATTTGAAAAACGCATGGTTGTTAATGTTTTTTTTGTTTTCTTATCAGTAAGCAACTTCTTGAAATGGCATTTTTATGAAAGTAATTCCTTTGTTTGCTTTTTCTTCTGTATATTACAATACAGAAGTCGAAGTCCTCAACAGCAGGAAAGAGGACGGGAAAAGAAGCGAAGAGACAGGAGAAGACAAAGCTCGAGTCATTCAGAACAAGATAGTCCAGTAAGAGGACGACGCAAACCGTCAGTTTCACCAGATGAGCACAACATACCAAGAAACAAATACAGAGGTGGTGAGAAGAAACATTCAGAACGATCTCGCAGTTACGAGCGTGTGTCCAAGCCTGGTGTCGCCAGGGCAGGAAGTTATAATGACACGAGTGATGAAGAACAAGTGTCAGTAAAGAAGAGAACCAAGAGACAACAAAGAAATTTATCACCAGAGGAACCGCAGTTCCGTAAGAAGTCGCGGCAAAGAAGTCCTGTGGAAGAGAAGCCCAGAAGGCAGGCACACTCACCAGAAACACGTAATAGGTCCAAAATGAGGTATGCTTATGAGAACCAAAATGGAAAAAGCCCTGAGATGAGCTACTCGCACAGGGGCGATATTCCATCAGTGGGCAGTAGAAAAGCTCGCCGCAGCCCAACTCCACCAAGACAGGAAATCCAATCCCCGCCAAGGAGGCAAAGGGAATCGAGGGGAAGAGCTCGCAGAAGCACTGAGAGTTCTCCAGAAGCTAAAAGACTTTATGAACGCTCAGACAGCTTGGAGAAGGAAGGGAGGTATCGGAAAAGTTTGTCAAAAGAGGAAAAAGCTGAGCATCCAAGACAAAATAGGAAAGAAAACAGTGAGGGTAAAGTAAAAGGCTGGAAAAGTTCAAGAGAGAGGAAAGACTCTCCCGTCAGACAGAAGACACCTCCAAGTCCAGTGAGGCGAAAAGTGCCGAGAACGCCTAGTGTTTCACCTCCCCGAAAACCAAGAGGAAAGAGGCCTGCAAAAGTGGACGATAAACCAGGTAGAGGAAAGAAGATTGATGATGAAGAGAAAAACAAACATATATCAGACTCATCATCTGAATCAAGCTCGAGTGAATCATCTGATTCTGAATCAGATTCTGGGGGCAGTTCTGAATCAAGTATTGAGGAAAACATAGATACCCAGAAAGTCAGCAAACCTGTCAAATCAGAAATAGAAACTTCTAAGAAGGGTATCTCTCAGAAATCACACGAATTCGAAAATCAAAATGAGGAGAGTTGCTCTCCATGCCCATCGCCCGTCTCACCAAGACCTCGGGCAAGCCCACCAGCTAGACGAAGAAAGAAATCTCCCAGTCCACCAGTCAAAAGAAGGTTACCATCCCAGTACCAGTCACCCCCAGAACAGAAAGCTCCTAGCCCACCAAAACCATTGCCACCTCAATACCGGTCACCCCTTATAGAGAAATCACCTAGCCCACCAAGTAGGCTCCCATCTCAGTATCAATCACCCCCTAAAAGGGGTTTGTCTCCGTCTCCGCAAGGAAGATACCCATCTTCACCAAGACAGAAATCATCTAGACAAAGATCATCACCACATAAAAGATCCTCTCCATATCGGAGAACAGCTTCTCGTAAAAGATCACATTCTCCAGCTGAATGGAGGCGATCACCTTCCCCATCGAGAGGAAGGTCTCCAACATATCGAAGATCACCTTCGCCATCTCGGAGAAGAAGAAGAAGATCACCTTTGTCTTCCAGAAGATCGGTTTCCCCAGCTAGACAAGTATCGCTCTCACCCAAGATGTCTTCTTCCTCACTGCGAAGAAGAAGGAGGTCACCTTCCCCATCTCGAAGAAGATCACCCTCCCCTTTTAGAAGGAGACGATCACCTTCGCCATACAGACAAAGGTCACAACCAAGAAGGTCATTGTCTCCACCATGGAGAAGGTCACCTCCGCCACGGAGGAGGAGATCGCCTTCGCCGAGAAGATCACCATCCCCTCTTCGGAGGAGGTCACCTTCCCCACCACGAAGGAGAAGATCGCCTTCACCTTACAGAAGAAGGTCGCCTTCCCTTCCTCGTAAGAGAAGATCGTCTTCCTCACCTGAGCAAAGGGTGCAGACTCGTCGACAATCACCACCAAGAAAGGGTAGGAATAGAAGTAGGACACCAATCAGAAGACAGCAGGTCAGCAGTCGCTCGCCAATGAGTCGCAGTCCAACCAGAGGTCAACCATTTTCAAGTCAAAAGCAACACCACTCCCCAAGCCCAATACCAGCTAAGAGAAGCGTATCAGTGAGCAGCTCTTCAGAGGAAGAGGAAGACAGGTATTTACTTGTGATATTACTTGAAGAGAAGTGCTGACTCGATTCTTGGGGGGTGGGGAGGGGGCACTTTCACATGCTTTATTACAGACCGTGTCAAGTTTTGGTTGCATTGTCTGAAACAGGTTATATTGCGGTAAAGTTCTTGAGAAAACCTAGGTGGAAGTATTGAATAGGGTTGACAGTTTTTCAATATTTTTGTCACGAATAATTATTCTTGGCAGCACATCCCTTTGTAGACTTTGGTAAAGTAAACCCAACTCCCCCCCCCCCCTCCCTGGATCTTGTGTTGAAGGGTACTCCGAGTTATCTCCGGACCTTCTCTTTCATCTTTCTCATAGCAGTATTCCAAATGAGAACAAAATTACCATTTGGTGAAAGATGCAAGAGTTTGGAAAAAAGAGGCCGTTACAAATAATTAGCTCTAGTTATTTACTCAATTTATGTTTCCTCATTAACGATTATTCGCACCCTCAGTTGTGTGAAGCTTTTTTTTTCACTTTACTGCTTCGAATAATGATATAAGCTTAACATTTGTGTATGTACTTCACTTAATTTGGTTTTGAATTTGACAACTGAGTTTGCGTTAGGAAAATATCAGCCTTTGAATGAGTTTTGAAAATAGGATATCTATTTTAACTCTGAAGCGCTCATATTGAAGAGCATTTGTTTTCATTTCCGTTCTAAGGCACTCTGAAGAACGACAGAAAAAAACACAGCGAACTTCAGAACGGAAAGATAGCAAAGCCAGTAACACCAGATCCGGAAGCTCACGCAAATCCTCAGCAAAAGCCAGTGCAAGTTCCAGCAGTGACAGCGAGAGTGAGAGCGAGAGCAGCAAGAGTGAGAGCAATGGAAGCGACAGTGAAAGCAGCGCAAGTGGGAGTAGTGGCAGTGCAAGCGGCAGTAGTGACAGTGACAGTAGCGATAGCTCGGGCAGTGAATCAGAGTAAGCGAACAAGTGGGCAAGATTTTCATTGGTACACACCAACTGACCCGAATGTAATGATGGTACTACTGGAGTCTACAATTCGTCACAGAATCTTGTGTTATCTGTTAGCAACAAAGATGCGATGTTAGTACCCTGTACATCATTACACTGATAGAAACACAACTTTGGACAAATCTTGTGGGACACAATCACAAGATTACCTAGAACGTGATAATGATAGTTGAACTGAGATACTTCGTCTTCCCCGTACAGTATTAACTCGGAAGGGTGCCAAAGATCAATCAGAGTTTTTTTTATTATCAGTAAGTCAACATTCATTGCGGCAATTGACAGTTTCTAAAGACAAAGGATGCTTTTGACTTTGCGTAGTTTAACCAAGTTCAAATAATAAACAAAGCTGACAGATGAAAGCTGGTCTAAATCTTTTGTCAAGAATTGTAGTTTTTTAGATAAAGAAGCAGAACTAGAGACTCGTAAGTGTTTGGAGCTGAAGATGAATAGTATTTGACGGAAAGACAGGCCAACCCTCTACAAACATTGCAAGTTCAATATACCTTGGACGTCATATTTGGTAATATCGGTGCACTATCGTGGATAAAAAATCAGTTTTCAGCAAGTCGAGTTGCATGTGCTGTTCAGTTAGATGCTTTTTATACAAGAAGTTTAAGAAATTATAGTTGTTTGAATGCCAACTTGTGATGTGTTTTATGTAAATGATTAAGGTTATGTCTCGGGCTTGTTTCTTATTGGTTACATTTGAATTCAGTTGCAGTGTGCAGATGTTTTGTCCTTCTTGGTAAATTACATTCATCAGGGGTGGGGACGGGGGAGAGGGAGCAGATGTGGGATATTACACAAATCGACAAAAAAAGTCTTGGAAAAATGCAAACAGTTCGTTTTCAAGTCTTGACTTTTGATAATTTTACCTTCACCCTGTCTTGGTTCTATGTACAGTCTATTCTATCGTAGCAATAGATGACATCTTTGATGTAACCAGCCCCAGCCGCTTCCACAGCATTGCAGTTGCTACGTTTTCATTTCCAGAGGAATCTCAAAATTGTTCCTCCCCTGAGCCCACTACCGAAGGCTAGCTCACTTTCATTTACACTTGGGACGGGATAACGAACATCCGTAGACTAATAATGAAAAAAGGTTAAGAAGCAAGAATATCTGAAGTTAAAAAACTCCGACAGTAATTTATATTTCAATTTTGATGAAATAGTAATAATTAAGCTGGGCAGGCCACAACTGATTGAATTTGCTGTTTGTGAAGCTTGGTTGACCCACGCGACTGACGTCATAGGGTTCCCTGAGAGGTGCACAAATGATATCATGCCACAGTGTTGGCAATGAAGCCTCGTTCAATCGCCGATAATTACGATATTGTGTATACTTACACTCGTACTCTACAAAATTTGCTTCAATTATGGGAGGTGAATTGACTTTAAAGTGCTCGGCGCCATGTTGACGTACGTTATGTTGACGCGAAATGGTCAATTTAACTCCCATAACTAAAACATTTTTCCATTCTATCTATTAGAGTACAACGTGTGATATCATCGCCTTTGCCACTGGTGAACCCCAGTCTGGCGTTCTTTCACCGAGGTAGAGCCATAAGGCTCGACAAACTGGAGTTGCCAAACCTGCATCCTTGGTAGAACCAGAGGCGGGTGGGAAGAAATTCAGGGCGAGCGAAAAAGTCGTGTCGAAAGAACTGTGACCGCAAGCGTTCAATGTTTCGGTTCAAATTTTACTACTTGTTGGCTGTTCGTATGCGTTTCAATATCTTTTGTGCCTTACGTAAGGTCAGAAAATATGTAACAAAGAACGGGTCAACTATGGGCTTGTGAATGAGCGATATAATTATCAGAAAACGCCGGGGAGTACAGCGAAGGTGATGTTCTCCCATTCACACAAAAGTATAATAAAATGGACACAATAAAGTGAAAAATAAATTTAAAAACACTAAAATTGCACAGTTTTGAAGTTAAGAAAGATGGCACGTACACATGGCAAGATCTGTTTATTTTTTCAGCTTCAACATAGTTCAACCTCCTTGGTTTGCAATGCAGAGAAAAGCGGACTCTCGATTTCTTTCTTCTGTATTTTGACTTGCTTAAATCCTGATAGAGATTGGAACTGTATCACACAGTCTCGCACCCACGTCAGGAAGATAATTGAGTTGGATATTCATTTGAGACAACTCTGTTTTTGTACATTCGTTTTTCAACGTGGTGGGTTTGTCCATCAAACTACCTTTGAAGAATCTATTTTTTCAGTAAATTCACCCATCTTGAAATGCCTTTTTTCGATTTTTTTGAACAACCAAGCCGCTGAACACCCTATTGCGAATCCGAACCCTTATCCTAACCCAATACGTAACCCTTATCCTAACACTTGCCCAACCAACCCAAACTGCCAGTTTAACATATAATGTCGCCTCAAACACGCACAACAGACTCTTCGGCTTGGCCCTAGGCCTCACAACGTTATCCCGGACACTGGCGACTGGTCACTAATATTGACTCGGGTACTAAACTAGGGTTGGGGCGGAAGAGAAACTGATTGGGTAGTTAAACTTTTTGGCCAGTTTTACATGTTGGTGAATTTTCAAACAGTTGTTTATCAGTGAGTCTCAAACTAATAGGTTGGTCAAAGATTTTGAGAAGCAAAAACACTGGCCAAAAATAATGATCGGTTTACCTAGTTTTTTTTTGAGTACGCACTGTCGTCTTGCTGTTCACGTACCTTTTGAAAAAAGGCTTTCGTCTGCGACAGCGAGTAAGCCAGTTACGTTTTCGCCGATGAAAAACGAGGCAAAAAGCCCTCCCCCCGGGGGGAGAGTTCGCGATGAAAATCGCAAAAATAAGATGTTGCCCAAAGGTGACTGAGATTGGTCCATAATTAGCTACAGCATAGACTATAATGGGGTAGGGGTTCCGAGAGGCCAGCGACACAGACCCAGCTCAGAATACTTAATAAGCTATAATGGGGTTGGGTTCTGAGAGGTCAGCGGCACAGACCCAGCAAAAATTTGCCCACGTACCTCCCCCGGGGCAAAAATCATACCATGTCAACAGCAAACCACATATTTAAGTGGCATAATTTACTTCACATTATTTGCCTTAAGTATTTCGTATACAATCATCAAAAGGGAGAGAGGATGTCGGTATTTTGCGGAAAGTTGCTTTAAGTTGGCTTCTCTCGTTAGCCTTCAGGATCTTTTTTCCCCGACCAAGCCAGCAAACAACTAAATGTCGATTAGCTTTTTCGGATCCCCTTTCGGAAGGGGAGAGGGCGAAAACGGTTTATGTTTATGTAGCAAGTCTTATCATTAACATATAAACGAATGATCATGGGGGTGGGCTCGTGGAAGTGGTGGCCTTCTCTCCTGTCACAATTCTCATTTTCCCGTAGTGACACAGCAGAATCTTGCCAAACGCTGAGCGAAAGACTTCCAGGCGCCAGGCATACAAATAGGGATTTACTGCTGAGTTGGTCAGAGCGAACAATATCACTAAATCACGTGACCACTGAATCATCGAGCAACTGCAAACTCGGCAAAGATTAAGGAGATAAGAGAACACGCAAGCGGGTAGAAAACTTGTAATAAACACTGCCAACATGAGTAGAAATGCTCTGGTCATGACTTGCTCTCGTTTCTCAGCTTGCAGCAGGGGTCCATTCACGGTAGGTGAGTTTTGACTCAAGTCTGACCAGAGTAAAACTTGTCTTCGCAGGTTCCGTGAAATTTTCAACGAAGTAACGACAAGTACGACAAATGTGAGCACAACTGCGGTGTTAACAAACACAAACGAATACGCGATGTATCCCACTTTGAAATATATAAACGGAAAACCGAGCGAGAAAAGCCAAATACAAACCGAGGCAATGGCAACTCGTTTGTAAGTGAGTTTGGCTCGATATGCTAGCGGAGATGTAATGGCGGTCAGTCGATCGACTGCCAGCGCCGCAAGACTGAGTAGTGAGCCAGTACAGGAAATGAAAAAAGCCATGTGCTCCACAGTTTGGTCCCGGTATCTCTTCAGACTCAATCCTTCCCTGATGTGATATTCAACGGACATCTGGTCTGTAACAACACCGACGATCAAATCACAAGCTGCCAAGTTAGCCACAAAATAGTTGAACGGCGACCGCTTTAGCTCTCCATTTGGGTCAATAATTACAGCCAAAACAACGAGTAAGTTTCCAACAACTGTAGCTAGACACAGCACTGCAGACACTGATGCAGTTGTGAAGGAGAGAGAGATCGGAGCTGAAGCATTCACACACGGGTTCGGAAAAAATAGCGACATCTTACCTTCTGATAATTAATATATCATCGTGTTTATATAAAACTGCCAGGAACAATATCTTGTTTTGTTATCTGAATGACACGAAAATCGAAAGAGGTCAATGTTTGTCCTGGTATGCGGAATCAAGCCGCGGAAGTGAAACATCACGTTACGTTCGGTACTCAAAACAAACTGGAGAGCCGGATTAGCAAGCATGTGCTACTTCGTACTGTCTAAATTTGAAAAGTGACCTCTCAAATACCCGGCCTTCCCCCTTCCCACCTCGCAGCATTTAACGTCCCCTTTTTAAAAAAAGATCCTCTTATAGATTTGAGGCTCCCTCTAGTGTACAGCCTCCTTAAAATACGTCTCGACGAAGAATGATGGGCTTCCAAATTTAAAAAATGGACTTTCAAATAAAGCCTTCCCCCCTCTCGAAATAAACTGCGTCCCCTTCATGTTCTACACAAATGTTCTCTCTAAAACAAATCCGCCTCTTTATTAAATGCCCCCTCTAATAAACGCCCCTCCGTAAAGAACGCCCCCTCTAAATAGTGAGCCCCTAAAATGCGCCACTCCAATAAATCTTTCTCAAATGAACACTCCTTAATTCTGATAAAGGACCCTCTTCCGATCCCACAAACACCTCATCTAAGAAACGTTTAAAACCCCTTCTAAGAAACATCCCTTCCAACTTTGAATTAGCATTACGTTTGTGAAGCGCTTTGGTTGCTGTTCGGCCGATCTGAGCGATTGCAATTAGCAAAATCTTCCATACTTCGTCCACCAAAATTCGAGAAAGCCGTGATGCGATTGTGATAATTGGTCACCATCTCCGTTGTTACTACAACGAAAAACCGAGGAAATCGTGAAAACTGTGATTGCATTTCATTCTTGACGGCATAAGTGCTCCAACAAAAACTCCTTTTTGATAAACGCTCCCTCTAATGAAATGCTCTTGGTTCGCGCGAAAGGCCGGGTCACGAAACCCCTAAACTATTAGTATTAGCAGTTACTCTGGTAAATTTTGCTGTGTACGGTATGGTATTAGTCTCTAGTAATTTTTTTGTTATGGCTCTAGACGCCGTCAGACTTTGAACAGGAACCATGTCAAGGAACTACTCCTACTCCTAGTGTCATACTTCTAAATTTAGCATTTCTGTAAGATAGTTATTTCCTTTTCTACTGAACAAATGGTGCAACTTTTTTGTAGCCTTTCCCTTTGAGTTACGAAAAGTAAGCAACGAATAGGTCAAGAAATGGCTCGCAATTCATTTTCGTGTCAAGTCAAGCCTTACTTTTTTTTCAGTAGCAGTTTAGTTCTGAGGGATCGGGAGGGGGGAGGGGGGTGCCTATAATTTTTTGTAATTTAATTGAGTTCCAAGTTTTAGCAGTTCGACTAGGCTGACATGCTTTGGATGTCTTCAACGGGGCAAGATTACGGTAATTACGAATAATCGCAATAACCTAAATGGTCTATTGTTTTCAGGTAACGCCCCTTCCGAAAATAACGAGTTGGAAAATGTTGGCTTAAAGCCCCCTTTGCCGGCTTTGGTACCCTTCCTTCAGCCAGTGACGGAAAAGTTCCAGTGTATATGATTAAATATATACTACATATTTATTATTTTGGTTTGCTCACTGGAGTGTAAAGTGCTGCAAACGACAATATAATCTGACGATAAAATCCCACAAAACGGATGCAATACGACTCTTCTGTAATGCTTTTAATATTAAAGCCAATACTTCTTTTCACTTTTTAAAAGCAAATTATTTTACTTAGACATGTATATGTGTAAGCCAACTTTATAACTTGCTTAAAAGAATGACTGAATTTCTCCTGTACCGTCCTTATCCTCCTTACTGTGGTTAGGGAACGTCGACAAATAAAAAAAAAGTTTAAACCAACGTCCAATGGACGTTAGG
>JAOBYE010330539.1:0-15194 GCA_025403585.1 Parazoanthus swiftii | reverse complement strand
ATAGATAGATAGATAGATAGATAGATGGATGGATGGATGGATGGATGGATGGATGGATGGATGGATGGATGGATGGAAGGAAGGAAAGAAGGAAGGATGGATGGATGGATGGATGGATGGATGGATGGATGGATGGATGGATAGAAAGCCTATTACCTTGAGTTAGATTTTCACAATGCTTTTACGGCTGGAAAGAAATTGCTGTTTCGGGATTTTCGATGGGAGAAGATGGAAGCGTTCCATCATTTCAAATCTTGTCAATCGGGCCCCATCAAAGCTCTTATTATAGACAATCAAACTCAATGAAAATGAGGTTCCTATCTTGTTTTGCAATATTTTCAGAAATTTTTATCTAATTGAAACACATAAGAACTGTATATCATCGTACCATTTTTGCATTCAACTCTACCAGAGCTTCTCACATCTCTGGAGCTTGCCAATGGGACCACTGCAAGCAAGAGCACGCACAAACACCATAGCGTTTTCGTAGGTACAGCCATCTTATGATGAACCTTAAAAAGTTAAAGAAAAACTCTCAGTTAGGCCATTTCAAAATGTCCAACCCTGTCAGGACTGGGCTCCTTTTGCCTCCTCACAGACTGGGGAGGGGAATTTTTTCAAATTTCAGACAAAGCACGAAATGTTCGCTTATTGGTTACCGATCGAACTGTATGCAGCGAATGTTGCTCCTGTACGTTTTAATATATACTTAAAACCTAAAGGACGGGTTTTTAAACGTAACGAAGAAAAGTTAAGGAAAAGTTGCAACCAAAGGTTACTGAGCCGAACAAAAATTTGACAAGGAAATCTCTCTTTTTTCTCTTTCCACCTCTCCCTACCCTAACCACCCAAATAATCTGCTCCAAATTAAAACGGTAAGATGAAAATTACCAATTTCAGTAGTTAAATTTCATGGTAGCCAACGGTCTTTCCCGCGTTTGTGTGAACTTAGTAATTTTGTAAATACAACAATATAATTCGGTTATAAACGTTTTTTTATTTGAAGATCGAAAAAGACCTTAAAGTTAATATTAACGAAGGACTATTTGATAAAGTTTACCAAAGTATGCTGACCACTAAAAACGTTTTTTTTCAATTTTCACTGTGCGAAAAAGCGCATATCCTGACATTTCTTAAGTCCATGATATGCATGGAAAGATGTTTGTAATCCCTAGAACATCAGTAAACACCGAGTAACCCTTGAGTATCATGGTCGGGATATGTCCGTAGTACTCTAGGTGCGTCATACACACGACAAATCACGATGTAACCTGGGTACACACGGAATAACATCAGGTATCTTAAATCCGTGATACACACATAGTGCCCCTGAAATATCTTCGGGTATGCCAACACGTCGAGTATATTCAGACCTGGCGTATCATATGCATAATCATACTTATTTTAAGACATTTTTGGGTAATTTGAAATTACTTTGCACTTAAAGTAGTCAGCACAACGAAGAGGAAAAATAGATAACTTAGCTGCAGTACCAAACCAATGTCTGCGCAAGAATTTTTTAATGTAAAATCGCAGAGCTTCTTCTACAACTCTAAGATTAAGCTATAGAAATAGAATTGATATGATATTTCTAAAACTGACAACAACGCCTTTCAGCAACAAGAAAACTAGCCAAAACCAAATTCTTACCTCAAAGATGCTTCTTTCCTTCGTCTTTTAACCAAAGTAAACAAGAATGGGGAAAAAAATAAATATAAAGATTTGCCACACTTGCAAAACATTTAAAATTTACAGCTAATAAAACTGATAAATTCATGTTAATCAGTTGTGAGTTCCTTTACATTAATCAGTTCATGTCGAGGAAACTTGACTAACATGTATTCTCGGTGAAGCAGCTATTTAAAAAAACTAATCAGTGGAAATGTTTTCCAAGTACACATAAGTTACACCTTCAGATCACAAGTGTGTCTATTGGAATAGAGATGGATTTCGCGGCACTGTGGTGTATCCGAAGCAAAACAAAGCATATACAATATATTATTAACAATATAATACCAGTCATCCGGTCGTTGGATGTCATGACAAAGTGGTAATAGTTTTAGTTTCCTAACCAAGAAAAATTAGGAGGTCGAACATTTTTTCTGAAGCAATGACTTGAAAGGGGGTATGGGTTTTGTGTTTTCGAATCAATTTCGTATTTTTTTGGTACCACTAGATTCAATAGTAGTGTGTTTGCAACTTTCAGGAATTCGAAAAGTCGGAGTCTCGACATTAACATTCAATCCAAACACTTGGCGCAGGATGTTCCCACTCCGCGCTACCTAGTGTTGCAAAGAAATCTAAGACAACTAGTTTTTTTAAAACAAATTAGAAGTTGTGGGAAGATACTGAGATAAAATCCTAACACTCTTTCTTTTTGAGAGAACATTGGCAAAAAATTGCCCAAATATAACAGCAGGTTAAGAGCAATCTAAGCCCTCAAGTTTTGTTTCAGAACTACAAAAACCGGCCCTAATTTCTTAAACAGATATTTTACGTGAAAAGTTGAAAAAAACATTTTAAGAACAATTCAAGGTTGAATTTGGAAAAAAAATAATTGTAAAAAACACTGAATGTCAGCCCAAATCATCTGGTTCCTGTGGGTATAACAATAATTGTGTTGTTAAACGTTTTTGTCATAATCTATCACCAGTGTTTGAAGAAGAAATCTAGTTCAACTTTCTCTAAAAGTAAACTTTTACAGTTAGTATCGGTTTCAGTTGTATATACCTGACAGGGTTCCTTACTTCAAGAATACTTCCTGCTTGTTCCTCCAACCGGCAGTGAACGAAGAATGAAAAATTAGTGATAGAGCAGAGATCTAACACAGAACCACATTAGCGAAGTGTAAAAATTTAACCAATCACAATTGTATCTTGTCATGCAATATAGCATAGATCTGGTGACTTAACCAACGTAGAAGCTTTTACAGGTTGTCATGAATAAGTTGATATTTGGCCGGTAATCTTTAAACAATGGAAATTCTTTAGCAATTGTTCCATTGAACAACTAATGATCTCAAGCAAAGACAAAGAAGAATATCTGAGCGTTAAAATATTACTCATCAGTGTCCAAAGCATATGGTACAACAGTTGTTTACACGAAAGTTGAACGCAGTGAAAACCGAAAGTTTGGTCATCTTGTTATAAATTATTTGGCTTTTCTAGGTCTAGCTAAGGAAATAGCCTGTTTGAAGCACATTTTGCTCAGCAAGTTGCCACTTTTTACGTGTGTAACTTTTTTTTATCTCCTCGCAATATCTTCAGGCCATGGCAGAAAAACAACCTGCATCAGCTTCAGTCTCTCTTTGCAATAAAATAACACCATTTCGCGTGAAAAATACATTTAGCTGTTGCTCACGAGTGCAACTGGTTTGGGGAAAAAAGAAATAGAGTATTTTTGTATATATGTGATTAAGTTTCTGATATTTGCCTCCCGACTTGTGTTTTTCTTAAATGGAAGAAATATTTGAGCTAATTGCACGCTTTAGAATCTGAACTTTCTGATTCAGGAAAATTTTAGTTAATGACTTACATTTCAGAAAGAGTAGATAACAGTCGACGAATTCTTGAAATTTCTCCTAAAGTAGCTCTTTTACGGTTGACGTGCTATGAAAGCACACAAGATACAAAGTCATCAAATAAAAGAATACCATATTTTAAGCAAATCGTGAATCCTTTTAGATTTTAAACTCATTAATATACTTTAAAATTTTGCTCCAAAAGGTTAAACTATATGATTCTACATAGCCATAAATTCGGAATATCCCAGGTGTAAACAAGAGTCTGTTATAATAACAACGACATTTTTTATGCACCTTAAGGTTTGACAAATTTAGAAATTGATAATTATATAACCATAAGGGATAACGGAGCATCAAATAACTTAGACTTAGAATTTTTTCTATTCCTATCAATAAGCTGAAAAATTACGTTTCTGCACTCCTCTGTTGTCAATTATTTCAAATTGGCCGACCAACAGCTAATATGGTTGGTTTCATTAACATTCCGAGCTTTTGATTACTTCAAAACCTCATGGAAGGTTTCTTTAAATAAGCTGAAAGAGTACTAAAAACAAAGCAAAATATTTATTTTACATCAGTAGTTCTGTAAGCTCTATGGAGGGGTATGTTCGATTGCGTGTAACAACGAGCTGCAATCATTACAAAATCAAAACAACTGGAGCTTCTCTGATTTCAAAACAGAGAGAGAGAGAGAGAGAGAGAGAGCGCGCGCTAGGGTTATGGTGCGGGAGAGTTATAAATTTATACATACATACACAACATCATGAAACCCCTGTTATTTTCGCAGCTTGTTCATATTTCCCTGTTGATCTTTATGATAGGTTGATTATTTACTTGTTCAAAAAAATGAGTGTGCTTCTTTAACTATTAATAAGAAGTGGCCGGTTAGGTGCAGGGTTAGTTGAGTTTTATAAAAATTACTTACAATTACTTTCAAAAAGCTTCGAATTTATTCTTCTTTGAGTATGAAAATTTTAAGTTTTTTTCGAAACACCTTAATTTGAAGAGAAATTGTCCTTAAATGTATTTATACGGGATTTGAAAACAATGATTGATGTGCATCAATAATTTTGAGAAGAGGGATTAGAAATGTGACAGCAATTCCAGCAGTGCATCTAACAAAAACGTTGAAGTTGCAAGCGTTTTAAGTTAACCGACACGGAAATTATAAGGGACCATGTAATGCGGCAATTTGTTCTTAACAATAAATTGGTTGTATCGGTGTTTTGTTTAACTGCATGCGCGCCACATTTATAATGTTTTCACCTTGTTGATATACTATGATTTCTATTATTGCTATTATCTTTCTTACTTGATTGGGAGTAAAGGATATTTGAAAACTTGTCATTTGCAAGTATAGCATTATAAGCACCCTTACTTTAGCAAATTCATGAAATTTGGCAGAATGTGTCAAGTTTAAAACATATTCTAAACTATATTGTATCCACACGAGAAGGCCAAATCAAGTAAGGATTTGTTATTGTATTACAAGCCAGTCGAGTAATTACGAATACAATACGAATTGCATCATTGCTCATTAAACAAAACTTAAACAAGGATCCATTATCGTTGGACAACGGATACCTGCAAACCGGTTGAAACTTGCCCTTTTAATGTCTTCCGGTAGAGTTTCACCTTAAGTTATTTAAAAGCCCTCCATGGTCAAGTTACT
Organism: Parazoanthus swiftii; assembly: GCA_025403585.1. Lineage (NCBI taxonomy): Eukaryota > Metazoa > Cnidaria > Anthozoa > Zoantharia > Parazoanthidae > Parazoanthus > Parazoanthus swiftii. The sequence goes on along the minus strand of JAOBYE010330539.1, from coordinate 9,999 downwards.
ACCTACATCAGTGATTTGCTACACACCTATAAACCCACCCGTTTTCTCAGATCTTCAAGCCGCTGTTCCTTAATCCTGTATTAAAACCTTTGGAGAACGACCTTTTTCTGTTGCTGCCCCTAAACTCTGGAATCCCTTACCTGATCCGAGTTAAGACTAGCCGACTCACTTGGCAATTTCAAAGCTTTACTCAAAACTTAGTCTTCTTTGATTACATAGATAGTTTTCACAGACTTTTGTTTTAGTTGTTCATACTTGTAAATTATGTTAAATTAAATTATGTAACTTGTGCAAAAGCAACTTGGTTGGTGATGAGTTTCATTATCTTTTTGTATGTAGTAATGATACACTGAATGAAATCAGGCAAACTTTTATAAGTGACATTCAAAAAGTAAATTCTAATTTTGGTAGGTTTGACTACCAGAATATTTTCCATTATATTTTGTCACTAAATGACAATACAATAATGGATTTCACCGCCAACTTTGTCAGGGACATTTATTTTAAATACAAATGCCTTGTCAATATATAACATTTAGATCATTAGTTGCAGTTTTTTTTTCTTTATCGGACTATTACTGATAAAAACTTATGTTTTTTCAAAGTGCCAATAAACACCATTGTAAATTATCTTTTTTTTATAATTTTGTTATCATAATGTAGGTACAGCAGTATTATTGCAGGACTTGTGAGACTTGCTCCAAAAACATTCTACTATTGTTAATAAGTTATTTAAAACAAGCATAGCTGGATTTTAAAATAGATGTGGTCCTCGCTTTGTTAAGGACTGACTGCATATCTTAATGCTTGATCACTGCAGAGTATTTTGTCGTGATATATTCTAAGAAGGTTGGAAATCGGCTTTCTAAAGGCTGGCCATATCTTGGTCAATATCTTAAACTTGTGTGTGTTCCTGAAGCCGATTCAGTTTGAAATCTTTAGATAGACACGTGAAGATAGATAGACAGATGTTAAGAGAACTATTTCTGGCTATTGATGATTGAACGAAAGATTATCGCGTCCACTTTCCGCCATAATACCTTTTCTTATTTTTCAAATTTCTTTCTGCAGTTTACACTCCGCTGTTTTACAATACTTCTATACAAATGACACCATAATATACCAAAAATCCCCGCGCCCGTTCTTGGCGCTATAACGGCAGAACTAAACGGCTCTACTCCATAAGGAGGTCCAGTTCAACCGGGACCATTTTTTTTCAGTAACCACTGGCCAGTTGGTCCAGCCAGATCCCACAAACAAATTTCACTACTCTCTTCATAGAATTTTGAAAGTCCAAGAATGTGCTACTAAACAAGCATGGATTATGTGTTCGGTTTCTGCGCCGTTCTCTACACAACTCAGATGTTAACATCCACCAACCTCTTATCCTAGTTGTGGAATTAAGTTTACGTCCGAGGAAATTGTTCCAGTTTTGTTTTTTTCTAACTTTGAACGGTTCTTATCCATTGGTGTATCGCTTCATTTGGCTAAAATTAATAGTTAGATAGGTTTTGCTAAGTTTGCTAGAAAGTAATCAAGGTTATTAAATAGATGATTTGGAATAGCACCAAGAACCCTAAGAGATTTAAAAGGGTGGCTTTGGTGCTTTGATAAAGATCAATTGGATGTCTTGTCAGTTTTCTTAGTGTAGCGTGCTTCCAAAGAGAGTAATCTTGTACTTGGACGTGTTAAGTGAAAAAACGATCATCAACAAACCATATGTAAAAAATATCGGAATTTAAAAATTTAGCATTTTAAGCTGAGCAATAGAGGACTGTATTCATGGAACAGAGGCAAAGACATTTAGCCAAAGAACCTTTGGTAAATATAAAATTTACTGTTTAAAGTTGTTGAAAGTAAATGTTCAGATGTTTTAAAGTCTCGGGTCATCAAATTAACACTTTGCAAAATTATTTCTATTAATATTTATTACGTTTCAACGGTTTGTTCTCATTATTTACTCTAGTGTGAACCAACCTATTAATCATGTTTCCCATAATGGCGTCGGCAAAGTGAACTTGTGCGATTACTATGGAGAGTTTGATGACAACCAACTCATTCTTTGATTAAACTCTTTCCTTAAACAGACGTTTGCAAATTTAACTGTAGGAAAGGCGATCATCAGCTAGAAAAATTTTTCTATATGTGTTGTTATGCGAGATGTATTTACAATGTTAAATTTTATTTGATGTTTTTCTGTATGGAAGTTTTACTGATTTCGTATAACAGTTAGAAAAACTGTTAGCTCAATTCCATAAGTTTTTTCACCGGTTAAAAGCCCTCATTGCGATTTTACGATAATTATCCTAAACTACCGACACGTCTCCCCCCTTTCTCAAGCAACCAATAATACTAGGGGTCGACCATTTAACATTTGAGGGTGGGGTTGAATGATTTCGAAAAAAAATTCCAGCAAATGCTTTGGGAAAAAATAAAATATTTCATGAAACATAAATAAAATTGAAAAAATTTCTTGCACTGCCGTAAGGAAGAAAAAAATGTTGCGTTGCTTGAAAAAATACCCTGCACAGCATTGAGAAAGGAAAAAAATTCCTGCCCAATAGGCTAGGCTGAGACGAAAAAAATCTTGCTGACCCCAAATTACCCCCCTCCCCTCAAACTTTAAATGGTCGTCTGGTTGATTAACGTTTTGTTTACCATTTGTTGCAGATACATTACTTGGCGGGAAGATTAAAGATTTGTACTTTGATAACGAGAAGAATGAGTACTTCTTCGATCGTGATCCGGACCTGTTTAGCTACATCATCAGCTATTATCGCACGGGTAAACTTCATTTCCCTGAGGACGAGTGCGCGTGCTCATTTGCTCACGAACTGGACTTCTTTGGTTTCAGTACGGATCACATAGACCCGTGCTGTTTTGAATATTTTGATGAGCAAATGGAAGAATCTGAAGCTTTTATGATTAGAAGGCAGCAACGCAGAGAGTTGGCCAATTTACCGGAGAAGGTACTTTATACTGCGAGGGAGAAACTTTGGAAAATGTTTGATGATCCCGGACAGAACATGATTGCTTTGCTAATGCACTACATCTCAGGGGTATTCATATTTATAAGCGTTACCGCTTCCTTGGCAGAAACTGTTTCATGTGGAAGCGAGAAATGTGGTAACAGATACAAGGAATTCTTCTTCCTCCTCGAATCAGTGTGTGTGATTCTCTTCACTGTAGAGTATCTTCTGAGACTTTGGTCGACTCCCGAACGCTGGCAGTTCGCTAAACAGTTTCTAAGTGTTATCGATGTAGTTGCAATACTGCCGTTTTATTTTGGTCTCATTGTCCCAGAGGCTTCAGAAGGACCATTTACGGTGCTCAGAGTCTTCAGGATATTCCGAATTGTGAAGATGTCCCGCCATTCTAACAAAGCCCAACAAGCAGGTTCATCTTTGAAGAAGAGCTTCTCCGAGCTGAGCTTCGTGGGTGTGGTGTTCGTTGTCAATCTTCTGATTTTCTCCAGTGTCATCTACTACTCCGAGTACAACTACGAAAACACTACATTTGTCCACATTCCTGCTACGTTCTGGTACACGATTGTAACCATGACAACGCTTGGGTAAGTACCACTTATTTCGCATCTTTACAAATTTCAGCAACAACGAGGCTCTGCTATAATAACATTCAGAAAAACCTGCACAGATAATTATACCAAAATATGAGTTTTACTTTTAAAATTTGTTTCAATCAATGAGGAAAATTAAAGCAGATTTACAATTGTGAATACGTGATAAAAAAGACCTGGGCTGTGTGTATCTTTCTTGAGTCTTTAATACTTATCCCTACTGAGGAACAGCAATTTAAATCAGACAAGAGAAAAATGGGGAAAAACGACAAATAGTAAAAGTTTGGATGTGACAAAAGGCAAAAACATGAGGATGGAAAATGTTCTGAGTGCGGAGAAACAACAACAGACACGAATGAAGCATTGAGGAAGGCGTAGCAAAGTAAGAGTGGGAAGGAGATAAGGGGTGAAAAATCAAGGAAGGAACAACAAGCAAAAATAAAGGAATGGGTGGGGTGTAGGTAAACGCCGGAGAGTGCGGCTGGGGAAGTATATAAGAAGAACAAAATTAGAAATGAGGAGAGAATATGTTTGCATAAACAACAAACGGGAAATCAGGATACGTAAAGCAAGGACGAGATACAAAGAGCTGTGAAAAAATAACAAAAATAATGTGGGGAAAAGGTAAAATGGAGAACGAGGAGGTGTTGGGGCAGAAAAGAAAAAAGAAGCAAATTGGATTTAAAAAAATAAGGTTAAAAAGTGGTAAAATATGGAAATATTGGTAGATTGATATGTCCCGGTAGGGATAAAGATAGACTGTTCTGAAAAATGCGGAAAGAGAAGTGACTCGAAAAATGAAATGCTGTGGGATGGGTAACATCACAAAACCACGAATAAGTGGAACTCACCATCCACTTTACATGAACCAAGTAATAACACCCCTTTTTTGTACCAGATACGGAGATATGGTCCCGGAAAGTCTCATTGGTCGCTTGACCGGCGCGCTCTGTTCTTTGAGCGGTATTCTCGTGGTGGCAATCCCCGCCCCGGTTTTGGAGAAGAACTTTAAGAACAAAGAAGACTGCGATGAATTACCAACAGCTGAGGAAATTGCCAAGGAGAAAGCCAAGTACGACATAGGTTAATGAATCTAACTTCTGGAAGGGAGGGCAGTTCGCCAGTCGAAATACATTGAAAGAAAAGACAAATGAACTATAGCTTGGACTAATCTTTAATCCTTTGTTGACATTTATACAATCAAGGCAAATTGTTGAAGACAACTTTGGCTAAAGTATGGCGATTCAAGGATTCGACGTTCAAGTTTATAAAGCTGCTATTTCAAGAGACTGTTCATAAGTATCGCTTTCCAATTGTCGGTTGTGGCTGGCCCGACCTTTCAGTTTAGAAATAGAGGGCGATAACCAAACTAACTTGTTACAGGTCTAAGGACCCTGTTTATAGGTTGGTACCCTATCCTTTTTTACATTTAGGCCGCCAGAACACGTGTATATTTGGTGAGCTCGGACCGGCAAATCAAAGCCCATATTAAAAAGGAAATACCATAAGGTAGAGTTAATGTAGACTTTTCAATCATCTATTTAAATATCTGTAACTGAACACGTGTTGTTTACATGTTAATTCAAATGGCGATAACAGCAACAACAAGTTTATCTGTATATAACTCTTCGCTACACACGTGCACTTTTAATGAAAATGCTGCTAAGTCTTAATTTTAATTTCTAGACCGAAAGTTACATCCAACATGTTTTAAAGGGTTTTATATTATCCTAAACCATCAACTTTATCTCCGGTTATGCTAAAACGATCATCTAGCCAAATTCTAATCTAGCTTCCGTGCACAGTGCTCTACAACGACTGCTTTGCTGTTTTGCGGAACTGCCTTCAGTCTACTTTGTTGATTATTGCATCTTTTTAAAAAATTGAAGCTGTACTTGAATGTATGGTTTATAAGGTAATATCTTATTTCTTCTTATATTGTATATAAATAAAAAAGTCACAAGTGCTTTAGGTCTATTCACTTCGGAGGCTACTCAATTTTTGACTCTAGTCAGTTTGTCAAAATCTGAAACCTTCTTACATTGTCAATGCAAAATGTAAGTAGTTCGATAACAAGAATAGAAAATAGACCATTGGAAGAATACGTCTATCGGATGAGTTACGAAATTCTTTTAACAGTTTTACGCTTAAAAAAAATACATGGAGACTAGCGATGGAAATCATTTGTTTTTTTCGTGGCTGAAAGTGTTGATATGTGGTAAATCAAAAGTCAGTTCTAAGACTCTCCTTGTTTTTCGTGCCCCCAACCCCCCTGGGGGGGGGGGAATCTCCCTAAAAAAGTCTTGGGAGCTCGTCCTATCTTTTTGGGGGATTAAGTTCGGGATCTTGCTATCTTTTAGGATATCTCTGCGTAATTGTTATCTTTTAGGGTTCCATATTAAACCGACCAGCTGTGCTTCCCGGTGAGATCACCGCTAAGAATCGCGATAGACCGTACACGCAAAGCAAAAATTTCCAAGCAAGGCATAGACTTTGTACGATAACACGTGATTCAGAGTGATAACAGACAAAGTTCATTAGAACCTCTTACTAAAGGACCTAAATTGTATAACAGTGACTTACCAGTGTCAAGAATAGTCAGAATTCTGTCTAGATATACACTATCTCTTAGGGTACAATTTCTTGGGACCACGCCTAGTTTGCTATCTTTTAGGGGTCAAGCATTTTCCTCCGACGAGCACCCCCGACTTTTTTCAGGGTGAGTCTCCCCCTGGGCAAGGTGCCCGTGCACCATTTTGTGCCGGTGCCCAGGCAGAAGTGCTAGTGAACCAAGTGTGAACATAGCCATCTATTACCGTTGTTTATGAAAGTCATGGATAGTGGTTGGCCTCAAATTAAGTCGCTAAACTTAACTAAAGCTGCGTTTACATTAGAATAGCAAAAGGCTAAACTAACTTAAGACTGGTTAAGAATCGGATTTGTAATTCAAAAATTGAAATAGAAACTTAGATTAGTTAGCATGGAGTTTATAATGATGAAGGCCTCTGGAACATCATATATCAATAATGTCTCGAAAGTGCTTGCTTTAATAAAAATGACGAAAAATGTAAGGGAACTTATTGATGTTTTATAGCTCAAAATGATTTAATACTACGTAGCTGAGCCATATTTGCATATTTTTCCATTCTTGCTTAAGTTATAATTAGTGGAATTTTAATAGAGTTGGAGAGTTGCAAGAGCTTCATACTAGAGCAGCATTCTTACACCGTCCATCCGTGACGTTATTAGTACAGCTATACTGGATGAATCTTTATTTCAAATCAAGTAAATATAATAATAATAATAATAATAATAATAATAATAATAATAATAATAATAATAATAATAGTAATAATAATAATAACGGTTTATTTGGCATTCCAATAAAATAATTGGCTCTTCTACACCAAAAACTACAGTTACATACATGATGCTAAAATTATTACATTATGATAATACGAATGAGAATTTTAAGTGAAATTTACATGATATATGTAAAAAAATAAAATAAAATAAAATAAAATAAATAAATAAGTAAATAAATAAATAAAATACAAGATATGTATTAATATACAAATATATACATATATATCAAATCTAAGAATGATCCAGTCTGTCTTGTGTTTTGATAGTTAAAAAAGATTTGGTTTTGGATAAAAAATCACTAAAGTGATCACATTCTCTAATGTTTGCGGGCAACGAGTTAAAAGTGCTGCTAGAGCGTAAGGTTCTTGCTGGAACATACTGTTCTAGTTTTAATTCTGTTGACCAATGGGGATTGTGGATAGCCTTGTAAGATAGTTTCAATATGTTGAACTCGCGTCGTTCATGGATGGGCAGCCAACCCAATTTCAGAACATCTTTCGTACTCGCAAATATGTTCAGGACGAAGCCTGCGGCCGCCGACTGCACTTTTTGAAGTCGCTTGAGGAGGTGTTCGTTGGCTGGGTAGGCGACAACATCGTTTTAATTTATTTTTGTCAGGATGAATGACTCCGCCAACTGTTTTCTTAAATAGAACGGAGAAAGGTGTTTGAGTTTCTTCAGGACAGATATTATAGAGTAGCACGATGTAATTTTTGAGTCAAAGTCATTTTTCCAATTCAGGTTCTGTTGAAGCTCGGTGCCGAGAAGGCGAGTAGTTTCCACCCTTTCAATGAGCTGTCCATCGACATCGACAAGACTTACTATTACTAAAATCTTAAACATGCTAAAATGCAAAAGAACGGTAAAAATCATATGGCTATGGTAGTAATTTTGTATATATTCACATTCGATCTATGTTCCACGCGATTCTAAATCAAGACCCATCTACTTGTTAACGAAGTAAATCGGTTATAAAGCCTCGCCAGATCTAGGGTTGAACCCTAGATGTTTCTTTGTTTTCTTGTAACTTTCAAAAATGCACTAAAAACAGGACGCATATTCGTTCTATTACCTGCACTTCCTCCACACGAAAATTCAGCAGTGACTCATTTTATAATCATTTTTTGTCTGCTGAATCTGAAACGGTTTTTAGTTTTCGCAGAAAAAAAAACCCTCCGTGTACAGTGTTTCAATAAGATCACGAGTATATCGTGACAGTGGTTTTCTACGTGTTTTTATTCACAGATCAAGACAATGAATACATGATATGGTAAAACTACGGTCATATGACACTTGATGACTAAGATATTTAGTACATATTGTGACATCGTCCCTGTTTTGAAAGTATCTGTCCATGTACGTATTTAAAGTTAAATGGCTAAGGGTCAAGGAATGAATCTGATATCTCTATAATATTATAAACTGGCTAATGTTCTTGGCATGTTCAATGAAGTGTTGTCCATATCTCATATTCGCATAATGCATTGCTTTCATTTGCAACGTTTATAAAAAGAACTACTCTAACTTTAACTTTGCAGAGGTTTAATTAGTCATGCAAAATCCTATATCATTAACCGAACCAATGCAAATTTGAACCAAAAAAGCTGGAATTAAACATTTGAGTGTTCATATATAAAAACTTTTAAGCAATAATAAAACAATAGCAATAATTTATTGTCCAAATTAATAGGGTATTCAGTGCTGTCCATCAACACAACACAAACTAGCAACAGTCGACTTTCACTCACAAAAACGATGTTGAGGAAGTCAAAATTCCTCTTACAATGTTTGCGATGTTTCTACCATTATGTTGGGCGCCATTTTTTTATGGATTTCAGTCACTGTCGCAATCAGAAACAAGTGACAACGAGGCAAATATACCCTTTGATACTGGCTCGAAACAGCGCTCAAAGGCCGGCTGGACTTTGCAATGGCAGCTAGACATAGCGAGAGCTACATTGCTGCTATACAGACGTCAGGCAATGCCAATGAAATGACAAAGTCATTAGTAATTGTCCGTAGTCTACGTTTCATCCAGACTACATGGAATGTTAACAAGTTTTCAGGGAAGACAAGTCGCGGCAAAGTGCTAAAGTTGAGATTTCCAATGCTCCAAAAACTCCAAAAAAGTATTATCCTTAATGACAACGTGTTGACTATTAAAGCAACTACGGATACATTATTCCGTGGTCTTTTAACTACACGCGATCAATATCAAATTAATGCATTCCGTAAAGGAGCTGTTTCATAATTTGAAGATGCGCTGCTGCACCAACAAATCAAATAAGATGATTTTCTGCACTTTTATATTTGAGTTGTGTTTTGGTCTCTCCTACTTTTCTGTTGCATGAAAGTTTTATTTCTTCGTAGTACCTTGTATACTAGCTCTGTCGAGTCTCGAATCTACTGGAATTTACGATGTCAAAGGGCAGACTGGCAAACGATTCCTGTGAAGAAGAAGATAATTACTATATATTGACTGATACCGTCAAAAGATCAGCAAAAGATCACCATTATTTTTTGTAATGGCTTTGCAAGGTAGGTTTTAATCGGGGGAAGAGAAACCAGAGAAAAGAGAGCGGGGAAAAGAGAGAAAGAGGCGGAAATCTGGAATCAAACATGTGAGGTTTTTTCAGGTTAAATTGGGGTGTAAGATCGAGATAGAACTCATAAGTATGTCTGTTCACAAGTTGTTCTCAAAATGGCAAAACGTTGCTCAAAATTTTGCCAAAAGTTGTTAGTTTTTTTTCAAAAGTTGCCCAAAAGTTGCCTAATTTTTAAACCGTCACTCAGACATCGAGGCGAGTGGGTATACACATATTTCAAACAGCAGCTTTTGAAGAAGATCGCTGCGCGCATGTGCGATGACGACCTCAGTGACACCTGTGATGCGAACGCAACCACCGGCAAGTGACGGCATTACTCAAATACGTTCTATACGAGAAATAAGTTATGTTGTAAATGTTGGTTTTTATTTTTTGGGTTTTGGTTAGTGCTAGCCCTGAGGGGGGGGGGGGGGGGGGGGGGGGGGGGGGGGGGGGGGGGGGGGGGGGGGG
>JAOBYE010330428.1:0-15195 GCA_025403585.1 Parazoanthus swiftii | reverse complement strand
GGGACATGACTTAAAAGATCTCGCAACTCATTGAAATTTACATCTTTATACTTGAAAACAGTGCGCTTAATTGGTTTAATTGGTTTGACATGTCGCCCATGATAACAACTTTCTCCGCACCTGTGTCATGAATTCCATGGCATGGATCAGTAAGTTTGCGCAAATAGACAGCGTCGTTGTTGGGTGCTCTGTAGATAACTGCAACGATGAGTTTTGAATCATTCCAACAAGATATTTCACACACGACTGCTTCAACTTCATTTATTTCAAGGTCGATACAGCGACGGGAGACGAAGTTAGACTTTAAGCACAGCGTTACTCCCCCTCCACATTTAGTTGACTGCCTATCCCGACGGAAAATGTCGTAATTTGCATCCAGAATTTCAGAGTCAAGAATTCTTTGATCAAGCCACGTTTCAGTAACAGCAATTATATGAGTGTTTTTCGTTTTAATCATGAAACTCTCCTAGCTTGTTGCAGATTGACCTAGCATTCATAGATAAGCACTGAAAGGCTCTGGTCGAGGATGGAGAATTAGAAGACGGAGCAGCTTTGTTTGACTTGGGATGAGTCCTTCTTCTTGTAGTGTTTGACTTGGGACGAGTTGTTGTTCTTGAAGTGCAAGCAGATGGCGGCCCCGGATTCGGATTTACATCGCCGCAGATCTGTATTTGGATCTGAAAACTGGCAACAGCATTTGGATAATAGCTTACCCTAGAAAGACTGTAACGTCTGCGACTCATCGAAAACAGTAGATCATAGCGGCCATCAGAACCAGGAGGCGAGTGGCAAAATGTAATTTTAGCGTTGCCGAGATAGATAAACGTACCGCTAAAACTGTTCGGAACTTGAGTAGAAAAGTTAACATAGAGATTTTGTTGTGGTAAACTTAGTGTGGAGAAAAATGGCACTGATAGAAACAAGAATGTCGTGGAGCAAATAAAAACGTGGCTTCCCGCCATTATGCAAATTCTTCCATCTCAAGTAGTCGTTAATTGTTCATGTAATAATCAGCCAATAGAATTATGCTCATTGTTTCTAGTAGCAATTTTAGCTATTTTAACAATTAAAACTGTTTACAACCATTTTGAAAATACACTTCCTTGCATACCAATAATCGACATGTCGCATATCGGAGGCTCACCGTGTCTTGCAATTCCGTACAAACTCCTGTCACGCTTCCCATGTCGTAGTTTTTGAAAAGACCCTCCGGGGTCTAAAACGGGAACTTTCATTTTTCTTGACAATTGCCACTCTTTAAAAATGTTAACTGCCCACTTGTTCTTGCACGTTTTGGACAGGAGTGTCCTCATCAACAAAATGCACTTCTTCTTTCAAAGTTTTTGGCTCTCAGAACCGCGTTCCTTCTTCCATGGCGTCGAAGAAGTGACACAAGCATTTAATTCAAAATATTCAAAGCCCAGCCCCACATGAATAATTTTCACGTAAATAATGAACATTAAGATTCCGTCTCCGTAAAATCATTCCAAAGCCATTTTTCACACTTTTTGTTGTTTGCGTGTTATTTCAAAAATTGGCATGCCCAATCGAAAAGCCATATCAAGAACTCGCACTTCGTATTTGACCACCCGTTCTAAACACTGAGAAATTAAATAATGAAATCCCGAGAGGAGAACCCAGTGGAAACCTGACAGACATGCGGTGTTCCAAATCATGCTCAAAATATCACAGCACGTTCATGTGATATTGCTGGTTTTCACCTACTCCCCGTTGATTCAAATGACAAAGGGAATGGCGGCCGTGTTGGAACCCCTAACAAAAGAAACTAATTACAATTCCATTGTAATGGGGCACCAAAATGGCGGCTCTGACGTCACATGAAAACCAAGAATAGACCGTATGCATTATACGCCCCAGTGGCCATAAACAATAGCTTCAAGTCGAGGTCGGTTTCCAAGTTCTCATACACTTGCTGTATTTCTGCCTTACCAGACTTGATTCAAAGTTCTTGTTCATGGCCTGCGGGGCGTATTATGCAAACGGTCAGTTTGCTAAGACACAAGAGACATATACTGCTCTCCCTTAGAGTTAAAAATTAAGAACGACAGTTGCGTTGGCTGGGCCATCAGCTCCGCCCTAAAGATAATTGATTTCAATGGTTTCTCACGAGAACGATGCTTGAGCTAGCGCTCAGGGTCAAATCCAACAATTTTGGAAAGGTGGGAGGTTACCCAAACTTTTAAAAAAGGGGGGCAAAAAGGAGTATATGTACCCATAAAGAACTATTTTTTCGTCCAAAATATTTGCAAAACTACTGACGAAGGGGGGGAGGGTTGGGTCAACTCGACCTCTGCCCTAAATCCGCACCTGACGCTCTATGGTGAGAAAATGATTCCTTACTCGGAATACACTTTTTTTTGTTAAGAACAAACTTTATAAAAACAGCGAGGCATAAATCGCCTAAAAAAGAAATACAATTTAAGAACAATATAATTACTGTTGAAGCCAGAAAAGCTTTACTCATGTAACCTGTTGCTGGTTTGTCGCTCAGGGCGATATACCAATTTTTTCGGATGAGTATGTAGGTAAAAATAGTGTGTAGAAAGCCATAAATATTGAGTTGCTGGGCGACAAACCAACAACAGGTTACAATTTAAGAACAATCTGAGGCTGAAATGAAAATGTCAAGAAAAAATTAACCTAATAAAACATCACACAATAACTAAGTGTTGTTTCTGCTTATTTTAATACAGCTAGGTATTGAAAAAAAATACAGAGCATACAAAGGCACCAAAAGCCATTTTATATGATTTTCAGGCTTAAGAACAGATGGCAGTTGAGAACAAAATGAGAACATTTTGCGCCTTAAAGTGCTGAAAAAGTGAGAACATTGAGCCTGAGCAAGATTTTACTGGTTCTTGACAAAAAAAAGTGTGTGCAGTAAATATTTTTCACTTTGGCTCTGCAGTGGAGCTAACCACAAAAAAATTGAGGAACGCCGTACAAGGCCTGCGGTTTGATCTTGTAGCTTGGAGAAAACTGGACTGTGGATGACGTCTTGTACAACACGATTTAACAATTAAAATACACGCTATTTTTATGAGAACAACTTTATAAGAACGAGGCTCAGATTGGCCAAAATTTAAGAGCAGTTTAAGAGGAAACTGAGGCTCGGACTTGAAAGTTATTTTTTAAAAACATTACTGAGCCTCGATTTTTAACTTAATACAGAATGAATAAAAAAAATGGTTTGCAGTTTTTCTCTTTTAATCATTGTCATTACCTGAAATTATACGCTGTAGGCGTATATTTATCCTGAAGTTGTTTTAGTTGCAACAAATTGTTGCAATACTCCTCAGGTTTAGACTTTATACAATTTAAACCGCATAAAAAATAAAAACAGTATAAGAATAAATTGAGGCTCAAATCGCCAAAAAATTATGAACAATTAGCCTCGGCCAAATTTACTGGTTCTTATAAAAAAGCGTTTAGAGAGCTTACCTTTTACTTTCACTCTAAGTGTAGAAGAAAGGTGAAAAAAGATTTACTTATTCACTGATATAACTCGCCAGTTCAACGAACAACTGAGTTGTAGAATCTAACATTTTATTATAGTTAATAGAGCGAAATGGTTATGAACCTCAACTAGTTTCTTGGTTAAAGGTCTTTGTTCTCTCTATCTCTTTTGTTCGTTGGCCTTGACGGTGCACAAAACATAAAAGGTATTGAAATGCATAAGAGCAACTATCCAGTAAGATTATTTGTACTCACACATTGAACAAAAAATGTGCACTGTCACGATTCGTTCAAGCTTTGTACATTCCTTTTGTGGTTTATTGAGCTTCACAACCAGTTAGTTCTGTGAATTATCATTTTATCAATCAAAGTATTTTGTAAACAACATACCTGTGCGATTCGGAAATGAGTTCCGTTATCTCGCTTCCTCGCTACGATGGAACTGGCATTAAACATTTCGCAGTCATGAACTTCAGTGTCGGTTTCGTTTCTGAAGTTGTATGCGACACATCCGGTCACAAAACGCTGAACCTTACACACGTATTGACAGAGGGCTTCGTTTTGAGCTTTGACGAACTCCACAGGCTGACCAACCAGTCGGTATCCTTGCACAGGGGGACCATATGTCACGTCAGATGCATCATCAACGGCATCACAAATGTCTTTAAGACATATGACGAAAGAAGGATAGGTAGTTTGTTAAATTAAGACATTTGAATTTTGGAGATACCTTTACCAATATGCAAGTGAATCACAAAACAGCATGTTTTTCTTCTCTGTCACATAATGAGTGAGCGCAGGGCAACTCGCCAAACTTGATTTAAGGAAAAAGGAAAATGCTGTGGTTCTTCGGCCTTTTAATTCTAAAATCATTAGCTTTCGCTTTAATTATATTTTGTCATATATTTTACATCCAAGTTATTTGATCATTAAATTGAAAATACATCCAACTCTAGCTCTTTTATAAAAGCGTTCAGGCTAAAAACGCCAAAGTTTTAAAGCTTAGACTTAAAAGGAACTTTAAACTTTTGTTGGCTGTACAGAAAAAAGACGGTGGCTAAACATTTAACCACAATACCTTGCGAACCTAACACAGCCAGCGATATTCATCCCTGTACAGTAACAACGGTGTGTTAACTTGGTTTGAAACTTCTCTGTGCGTTCTTACGAGCATTTTTGGATTTTGGGTTGCTAAGAATTATGGGTAAATGACAAGTCGCCATATTTTTTGTTATGGTCAATACCGGAGAAACGCTACGAAACACCGCTGGTCTGCTAAGAATTATGTTTTTTGTTACGGTCAATACCGGAGAGCCGCTAAAAAACATCGCTGGTCTGCTAAGAATTATGGGTAAATGTACCAGTCTCCGTCTTTTTTTTGTTACGGTCAATACCGGAGAACCGCTACGAAACATCGAGAGGAGGAAATACATTTTCACGTTTGATTTTGGTTAACAAGCGATCGCAACACATTAACTTTTGTGTACATATCTGAACTGACCGAGTTAGATTTAGGCAGTTTTTCGCAATACTTGTAGTCAGAATTCCAAAACATATAAAGAAAGTTTTAAAAACATTTGAGGCTGAAGCTCTGAAAAAATTGAGACCATTCAACCTTAGCCCCTAATTTACCGTTTTTTATATCTAGCTAACTTCATTGTGCATCCTTTATTTGGATTGCTTATGAAAATAGATTAAAGTGTTGCGACAAAGGCACTTAACACAATCAGCGACTGTGTTTTATTTATTTTCAACCCGGCACAACAGGTAATCACTGACCCACTCTGTAATCATTTTATGGTTAATTTCCTTAAAAATTTTTCTCTAAATTGTAAATTTTGAAGGTACTTAAGTATTCCTTTATTTTTTTCTTATATACTCAATACTGATAGTAAACACATAAGTTTGAAAGCGAAGAAGGATTTTAATAATTTTGTTATCACTTTCCCTAACGTTGTTTTGTTGTTCTTTGAATAGTGGATAGGAGTTTACATCAAACTGTGAAGAATTTCTTGGGGCTGAAGTAGTATACTGATCTGTTAATGTTGCTAAAATGAAATAGAAATGACTCCACAAGTCAGTTCTTTTCATATTGTCTTACAGTTCGGTTTGTTTATGTTTTCTATTTCAATGTGTATTTCTAGTTGTTTCCTTCTTTAACTAGCAGATGTTTTACTGAAATCAGGTCAGAATGGCTGAGTCGAGCCAGAATTATTCTGAGTACACCTTTTGGCTTCCGAAAAAAGTTCAGTTACGAGGCTGTAACTGAAATAGCAAGCTAAAACAACCACAAACATGGAATGGTATATCTTTGTTTTCTTAGTTTATCAATAGTGAGGAAAACTGCGGTTGTTTGAAAACAATACAAATCATGGCGATCATAAATTAATAATTCCAAAAACGCATATAGATGGACGAAAACGCTTGATCTTACGTTCTGGTTGGATCAAGACCTGAATTTCTTCAATATATTAGTTTTGAGAAAACACAAAAGAATCAAACCTCGAAATCGATAAAAAATCTTCTTTATGAAACAATTCATTTTCATAAATAAAACACAACTAAGAATTATTGTTTTAGTTACCGCTTTTCTATAATTTAGGATCTTCATCAGTATGAGCTTTGGTTAAATGCAAAGATTTTATTGAAAAATTGCTTTGAAGAAACACGATTTAGTGAATTCAGTATAGCTCTCAGTTTTCCTTCACAAAGTACTTTGTTGGCGAGCAAATAGATTTGGAAGAACTGGAAGCGTTCAGACCATTATTCGATTTCGGAACTAAATTGTTTTAATAACTTTAATAAAAAATGTTTTCGTTTTTGATAATTTTGGAAAATACAGCAATCTTTCTTTCCTGAAAAAGAAGAAAACAAACTTTCTTCTACTAATCAAACTGCATTTTTCTTCTTTTTTATAAATTTATTGTTAAATGAAAATTTACAAGAACAAAAACCAAGCGGATGATATATCATATCTGAAACACTGAATTGAACTACTTTAACAAACAGCTCAGAACTTAGAGTACTTGATTTATTGACAAGAACATAATTAAGTTAGAAAGGAGTAAAACACTCACCTTCCGGAGCTGCGACGCAATGAGACACTCTCCCAACGATCGTGAGACAAACAAAAACCCAAAATATATCTAAAGCCATTATTAGGATCAGATATCCCGGAAGTGAATCACTGATAGTTCTTCTTTAAGACTTCTTTTAGCATGTTTCTGCATGGTAAATGTCCTAACTGATCAATTGTTGACATTTCCAAGTGCCGTTTGGAGCCACGTTCATTTTCGTACCCAGACCTCGGGCTTCTTATCGGCTCTTGGTAATAGGCCTTTTGCAGCTAGAGACAAAATGGTACAAAATACGCCATACTGGAGGGCAAAAGAATGTGTAAGACTCTACTGGGAAATGTAAAACAAAGAAAAATCACACTTTTCTAGTTAATTGTGTATTGTGTTTTGGAGTCTTGCAAATCCTTTTGCCCTCCAGCATGGCGTGTTTTGTACCATGTGACCTCTAGCTGCAAAGGGTCTATTGTTGCAAAAGGCAATGCATTGGGTAAGAGAATGTAAGCAGTTTGTAAGCAATGTTGATACGTGAGCATACAATTTAGCATGGCTAGTTTAAATGTAGTCCTGATATAGCAAAATTCTTGCAGGGGAGGAGGTGACAGTCCACAACACTGGCATTAGCCTACTCCTGTCGACAAGTGTGTGGGTTCTTTTAAGTCCCCAATAAAACGTCGAGAGACTAGACCAACGTCTTAACGTCCCTGTCCACGGACGGTGTGGCGTAAGAAGGTCGCCCAAAGATTAACCCTCGACCAGGCCGGGGTTTGCAGTCAGAGATCTTAGCAACTGTGCCAACCTCGCTCACGAAGCACAGAAACTGTTAAATTCAAAACATATTTTACATGGCGGTTGGAAAACATTTCAGTTAAAGGGATTCTCTCCTGAAAAACACATTTCCTCCCAAATAAATAGCATTTCTCAAAGGTTCTTCTTGCCGCTAATCGGAGGGTAGGCTACTCCAAAGGAACAGGCCACTACAGCCGAAACTGTGTCGGACATAGTACAATAACGTGTAGAAAATTCCCTGGTGTTTCAACAAAGCAAAAGCAGTTGAGACCAATATCGTGCCGAGCCGTGTAATTGTTCTGCTTGATGATCACGACATCATCTCTCTTAAGGGTTGCTTGTACCCCCTGAGTTCATTCCAGGTGAACGGACTAGGCACGCAAGGCACGCAGGACTGATTCTGGCATATGGCACCATCCCACAACTCCTTGCGCGCGCGTTTGCATTTCCAAAACGGCGTCCAAATTCCAGAATCACAACTCTTGTGATTTTTCGCCTGAATTGCTTTCTGGGATGGTGCTACATGCCAAATCGAGGCGGGGTGCTCTGATTGGCTTACTGAAGTCACGTGAGAAACTGCCGATTGTCTGGTTTGTTCGACTAGAAAGTTGTTTTGTTGCATACGCTGTGTGCTAAGATGGCTTTTTGCACGGTTTGGACAGAGCGTAAACTGAAAGCTCCCTTTGTCCCAAACATTTCACTGAGGTATCTCATCAGCGGGCGACTTACAGCTCCAAGGTCATCAATTGTTACAATGGATTGTTTGATCATGTATTCTCCGTTGCGTGCTTTTAATTTTTCTCAGTTTGTCTGTTGATTTTGTTTTCCCTGTTTGAGAGCCACGGGTAGTTATCGATAATAACGAATAATTTTTTTTCATGTTTCCATGCATTTTACACAGTTACGTCTGCTCTCTCTGTTTTTGTCTGTGTCTGTGTCTATCTCTATCTTTGTCTTCTCTCTGTCTCTGTCTTTCCGTCTGTCTGTCTGTCCCTTTCCCTCTCTTTCTCTGTTACATGTCAGTAATTATCAGTCAGTGTTGCGACAACTGATGTCCCATATTGATGCTATGGAAAACAACAATGCGCAAAAAGTGCGCCTTTACAGGCTTCAACAGATAAAACTTAGATGAATAATTTCGTGAAGAAGTTTTTTCTGTTTTGTTTTAGCCACTTGATGTTTGGTTTCATAATTTCATTGTCCAACTCTCTCTAATTTGCACCTGACCAAGATTTTTCAATTAATATGCTAATATATACGCATGCTAACGATAAAACATACGCACATCTAGATTCGCCACCGCGGTACCTGCTGGGAAACAATTGAACATGTATAATGCTGATTGAAACGTACTGTATTAATAATTTATTAACTCTGAACATATCTTTGATAAATAAGCTTAGCTTCAGCTGCGAGTGAAAACAGTTCGTTAACAAACATTTCCGAGTACAAATTACTTTAGTTACTCAATATAACAAATGCTCTAAAACTCTTGTTGGCCAGTTTAAACGACGATGAGAAAACATTATTTGGAAAATGTTTTGTTTTGTGTTGTTCTCGTGGGAATAGTTTTCAATCAAAACTTGGCTCAAGGTAAGGATTGTTATTCTTGTATCACGTCATATTTGACACAAAGAAGAATAATATTTTCAAACGAAAGCCTGAAAAAGCGGCATGATGTTTTTGATATTTGTCGGACAAGAACGTTAAGTAAGAACTTACAAAATTAAATTTCCACTTGCTCATTTTTTGCTTGGTATCAAAATGAAGATAAAATCAACTGTGACAGATTTACCTACATGCTGCCTGAATTGTAACTTAGAGAACTGCATCGTTGAACAATTAGTTCGATTGCAACGTTTTCAGTCTTGTATTGAAAACTGATTTGTTTTTTTCAATTTTCGTCGTCGGGAGAATAAAATCCCAAACACTAATTTCCTCTTTCGTGATTATTTGATTTGCTTAGTGCATGTAAAGTATACACAAATATTTGTCACATCTAGTTAAGCTTGCTCACAAGGAACAACTTTATGTTTTCCGTAACTCTATTAGATTCAAAAGAGCGAAACTACAAACATCAGTAACATGATTTTCCTTCTTGCTTCTCTGAGACCTTGAATGAGCAAAAAATTTGAATTTGTAAAATGATGTATTGAAAAGGTAAAAAGACCGTTTCATAATACCCCCCAGTGGCCAGAAACTTAAGTCGAAGCCAGAAAAGCCGAGTTACAGCAAATATATACATGTAAAACTTGGAACTTGACCACGCTTGAAGTTCTTTTTTGTGGCATGGCCACTAGTTGCGTATTTATTTCAGCGAAAGTGGTCTGTACTTAAAGTGGGCATAACCTAAATTTTTTTGCTTTTTTTATCTGAAAGTGAAAATTAATACAAGAACGTCTGTGAAAAAGTATTAAGATTTTAACAAAACACATTTTTTTTTACAAATTTTTGAAAACGTTCAAAGTTTCCACCATTTTGGCATAACGTTTACCTTTGTTGACAAAGGAGTCATGACGTCATGTGACGTATATGAAGGAACAAGCTTCAGCTAGGTTTTGAGATTGCTGGCTATTTCTTCGTATTCAAGAACTCAAGTAGTTGTTTTCACTTGTTTTGTGTGGGCAAGTTCTGTGCAAGGCAGCGCGGGTTATTAATCAGCGGAACGGGTTGACCAAAGAAAAATAGACTTTGAATGTTCTTAAACTCCTGTTTCGTTCAAACCGCAAACGTTTTTCACGAACGTTCTTGTATTAATGTGTACTTACAAATAAGAAATTTTTAATTTATGTGCACTTTAAGGTTCGCGCACTTGCTAACGGGTAAAGTGAAATATAAGTAAATGTATGGGAAGCTTAGAAAATCCGCAGGCTTCTGAATTACAATCTTTAAGATTGATAGAGCTACTTTAAGAAATATAGTGTGGACTTGAACGTGTTTGTTTTGTTGGCTGTGGTTTTAGCGCGATTCCTTGAGTAGTAGTACCCAAAGGAAACTCATCCCTATCTATATCAGGATGGATTTTCCAAAGGTGACTGCATTGATAAGCGGTGAGTTTGAGAGGGATCCCGGTCCGTCCTCCCCAACTGATCTCTATTGAAAAACTTCAGTGTGAATCTCTGAATATCCCAATTATCCCGGACATTTTGAAACCAAAGTGAAATCCAGAGAGTTGCTACCGTGCCTGCTAATTGATTAACATCGAAAGTCACGTGTTTTAAACTGGCTGTCAAAATCATGCTATAGTACAACATTTCAACTGCAATTTTTGAGCAAAGTAAAATCGACTAAAAAAAACCCGTGACACTGGAATAAAAGATCTTGAAATTTCCTGTCTTTTAGAAAAATGCGTCAATATCCGAGTGGGAAAACCAAAGTAATGTTGTTTTGAAGTTAGGCGATTTTCAGAGAAAATGAGACCATTGTTCAGCGGATCAAGCCAGATACATGTTTTGGTGAAAGGCGAGCAGTTTTCACACCAATGGCGAGCATATCAGATCAACCGGCTAAGTTCAGCTCGCTGTAAATCTCCAATCCTTAACTTTAAGGATTCACTTCTACCCTTCAATCACTTGCAGATAGCGAAAGTTTCACCTGCTGCCCTTTCAAACAACGCAGGGGACCTTCTTTTCGTTTCAAAGGAGTTATTTTCAGGCATTGCCAAAATTTTGGGGTGAACTCTTCATTTGTTTGTGGAGCAAGCGCAACTTGAGTCTGAGAAAGTCTGAGTGTTCAAGAAAAAATTACTCAAAAATTACAAAAAAAGCATTTGTACAAATAAGTGTTTTTATGTACGGGTAAATACAAGTAGTTTTTGAGCAACTTTTTTCAAAAATAAACAACCTTTGAGCAACTTTTAGGAACTTTCCCGCGACTTGTGGACAGGTCTACATCCAGCTATAAATTTAAGTGATTTTCGCCCAGGATTCCAAAATGATTTTGGCTTAGAGCGCGATTAAGAATCAAACAGTTTCAATGTTGTTCTTTCTTTGTTAAAAACAGATGTTTGTGATGCAGTTGATAACTCCCCTGATCTGATCTTTGGGCCCCCTGTGGAAGGATATCGCCTCGCTGGTACGCCTGTGAATCACGTCATGACAAACGATGAACGGACATGTCAGCACGTGTGCAAAGTGCAGAGCTTACAGACCGGATGTGACGCATACAACTTTAAGGACAACACCGAACTGCAAGTACACGACTGCGAGTTATTTAACATCAAGTCATTTGAAAGGGTGGAACACGAACAACGAAATGGAACTCATTTCCGGGTTTTGCAGGTACCTCATTGCCGTAAATGGTCTTAAGATATTTTGAGTAGGTCTGGTAACAAATAGAAATGATAAACAACATAGTAAGTCTTACATAACGGCTCTAAGTGTCTATAGTGAAACCTTGTCGATACAAGTAGCGGAAGTAGAAGTGGAGAAGAAGACTTCCGTTTAAGCGTGACCCAGAAAAACGGAAACGGGACTACAAACGGAAGCTCGATAGAAGCAAAAACGGAAATGAATAGACGCTCCTTGTTTTCATCGCCTCTTCTGCTTCCGTAACGTATGTCGAAGTGTGAACCAGAACAACGGAAGTGGAGACGGAAACAAAAAAAATGAACCAATCACAAAGCTCCTTTCAAGTATGTAAATGAAGTTTTCTGACAAAAAAATGTCAAGGTATAATTGTATGATGACTTCAAATTGCTGCCGCTCACGCATGCGAAAATACATCGAAGCGTGTCGATTTATATTAATATTAGCAAACAGACATCACGGCCGAGAGAAACAATCAGATTTAGGGATTT
Organism: Parazoanthus swiftii; assembly: GCA_025403585.1. NCBI lineage: Eukaryota > Metazoa > Cnidaria > Anthozoa > Zoantharia > Parazoanthidae > Parazoanthus > Parazoanthus swiftii. Next base: position 3,057 of record JAOBYE010330428.1, on the reverse strand, counting down.
GCAATAAAATACGATTAATAGACCTTTTTTATATTGACGTCATTTGGCTTGCATGGTCCCTGGATATTTATAGTAAACAAAGATCCATTCAAGATGGCAAAAAGTTTCTTCCCAAAGCGGGAGATATACATTTCCAGTCGGAATGTTATCACAATTTGGAAAGAAACTCAAGTTTTGAGATTGAGTTTTCGCCAAACAAATATTATTATTATTATTGCTGTTTTATTATTATTACTATTAATTATCATGTTATTTTTGTTATCATTATACTATTATTATTGTTAGTAGTAGCAGTGTTAGTGCTGTTGCAGGGCCGTAGCAAGGGGAGGGGACGAGGGGGGCGTGCCCCCTCCCAGTTTTTTACCCAATTTTTGTGGCTACTATTGCTTCATAGAAAGCGGTAGTTACCGACCATGTCAGCGTAGTTTTAGACTCACTGATTCGTTTCAAATGGTTTTTAAAACCCAGGAAATACGTTTTCCGACAAACGAATGTTCAAAATTTCTCGGGGGAGCATGCGCCTTGATCCCCCCAGAGAGCTCAGTTGTGCCCCCCAATTATTCAAGGCGTGCCACGGCCCTGTGTTGTCGTGAGATTTGCGGGATATGATTCCTTGCAAATACGTATGCATGCGACAGTCCGATATCAGTGATATCGACCAGATTATCCTTTAGCGTGCAACCCTCAGCCGGATCATTTCATTGCAGAAAACCTGTCACGCCTCCCCTTGTTCGTGTAAAGCAGCCTACTGTGGGAATGGCGAGAAGCGTTGCATGACACAAAAGCTGGGGACACCATTCAAGTGCTGGAGCTGCGCAAATGCGTCAGAGTGGATAAACGGGTCTCTCGTGGAGAAATACTGTCGAGATTGTGAGTTTTAAACAACTGAATTTAGACTTTTGAAAACGCTACTGTATCTGTCAGGGTGTAGAAATGATAATAATCATAATCATAAGATTCATAACCATAATCATGACCATTTTGATTATTCAGTACTTCATAGTAGGCTAACTGAACCAACCGGAAAAGACTGTTAAAATCACACAACTTCTCAACTGCAATTTTCTTGCAAATTAAAATCAATCAGAAACTATTGTTACTTTGAAATGAAAGATCTCAAAATTCACTGTCTTTTTAAAAAGGCTCATTAATTCTGGAGTAGGCAAACCGGATTTACGGCTGCCCAAAAGATATGTTTTCATTCTAGATGATTAAAAAATGGACAATTATCTGACGTTCGAGTATGGCCTGGTAGATTGTTCCAAAGTCTAGTAGCTGGAACACAAAAAGCTCTTTCGCCATAAGTGTTAACTTTGTTCAGGGTGAAATGTTGCGGTAAGATGATATAAGTAAACGGCCAGGTCAGGAGATACTTACTCACTCTTTCCGAGTGCATTTTACCAGTAGTTGTAGTGGGCAAAGTTATTTAGCTAGGCAATGCAGAGTTATTTAAAATTGACCAAATCGTCCAAAGTGTGGGGAATTTGAACAAAAAGTCTACAAAAAAAGAATGTCTGACTTGCTGCCGCTTCATTCTGAAGAAAGCGAGCTTTGGAAGACAGATACCATTTTCGCCCTACCCCTTTCCAGACTTGTGGGTTCGCCCCTTCCCCTTCTTCTTTCGAGCTCTTGAACTGAAAATAACAAAGTTGCAAATGCCTTTTGTTAAAGATTTACAAAAATGTACTATTAGTTAAAAACCAAATTATCAGTTATCAACATAACAGTTGTCTTAATATCAGTTATCAGTTAAAATTTTGGGCGAATTTCACCTATCAGTTAACCCCATCCAGATCCTACTAAATTGGTCAAATTATCTTGATCACGTTGATGCAGTGACCGGCTGGCACAAGTTGGGATCCACTTTATTCAAACCTGTCCTCGAGGCAAAGACTTGGGGCGAGGCGAGGACATATTGTAAGGCCCTCGGTGGTGATTTACCCTCCATCACGAGTGAAGAACAAGTGCAGTTTATAAAAGAACTTCCGACACCACTAGTTGACGGTAAAACGTAACATTAAGGTGTAATTTTCGACCTATTCAAACAGCTGTTTTCTTTAGAAAATAAATTGACAGGTAGATTCCTGGCCCGAGTGTTAAACTCCTACCTCGGCTCTTCCCGGTGGGGCGCTTGAAAGACGAGTCTGGGCACTTGAGAGCCTAATGCTCTGGTGTGACGTCACTCTTTTTACGCTGCTCAACCAGTCGAATTCGAGGATAAAAGTTTTTCATCATCGAGGCGACGCCAAGGGACGCACAAGTTTCTGATTGATCGAGAAGAGTGACAAATTTATTTGAATTTATGCATGAATCTACGTCACACACTCGTCTCTCAAGCGCCCCTCTCAATTGGCTGATAAAGTGCAGTACATTTTTCATTTTATGACTTTCCACCTCAATGACAGGCAAACACTTGCAGAGATAAAGACACCCCGGCGGAAGGAAGGAAGTAAAACGGTCTTTTCGCTTTCCTGGACTTTCGTGTCAAAAGATGCAATTACAAAGTTACAAATGTAAATCCTGGGGGTACTCGGGTCAATTTTTGCTGGCTCTGTGCCGTTGGCTCCACAGAATCCCTGCCCCATTATTGTGGTATTGTCTATTCTGTGGCTAATTGTAGACCCCATCTTAGTCAGTCTCGGCAAATGCAGTTTAGGCCATCCCACCTGGAACGTATTCACTTTTATACTGCTTATCCTTCCATTTTTGAATCCCAATGTGCCAGAATTTTCTTATTTCAAGTAGAGAATTTTCAGTTCTGCTGGAGATTTTACTTGCTCGGCATGTGGTCTGGAGATTGTGTCCCAAGCTGGAGACCTGACATCTATGCGTTCTAATGCTTGTTGCTTATGTTATTAGACGATCTAAAACTAATCGGTCATTGGAAACTGGATGGAACTGACCCCGACGTATCGTAAGTAGAGAAGCTTTTCGTATTTTTGTTTTTGTCACTCTCATCCGGATCTTCATTTCAAGAAAGCGCATATACAACATTACCCGGTCAGGCGCGTGGCCAGGCCTTTTCGTGGGGGAAGAGGGGGAGGGGAAGGGACGGGG
>JAOBYE010330317.1:0-15196 GCA_025403585.1 Parazoanthus swiftii | reverse complement strand
GGGGGGGAGCGTGACAGAAGTGGGTAATTTTACTTATTAAGCCGGTCAACGGTACTTTCAATATATATAGTAGTTATTTAATAACTGTGCACATTTAGTGTGGTTGGCTTCACATAAAATAAGTGTGGGGGTAACGAGTAAGATTTGGCCGCTGAGTACTAGTAAATAGATATATGCTATAAATATGATAAGTTGAAGAGAGTAAGAGAAAAATGTAGAACACTTCAATTTCTGTTGTTCAGTAAATTCATCTTCAATTAGGTTCTTAAAATATATCGTGTAATTACTTTTGATAACGTTTTTTTAATCTCAGGGTAACGACCGACCTATTCCTATTAAACCTAAACCTAACCCCAACCTGACTATTATCCTAGTCTGAGGGAGGGGTTGATGGGTGGCTATTATCCTTGTCTAAGGGAGGAGAAGGTGGATAGATCAATTGACATCTTTTTGTTCCAGGTTTGCGTGGCACCCTCTATGAGTGATGTTAGTGAGACCAAGTGCTCGCTCAACTTTGGTTCTAGAGCCATGAAGATTACAACTAACGCCTACATTAATGTGGAGGTGAGGGAGGTAGCAGTACAATGGGACTCGAGTTTAGGCATGAGCTGTGTTAGACGTCATAACGGACGCTGGCATACGCGGAGAGTGAAGTCAGTCTCGATACCTCGATCCTCTTCAATCAAATTAAAACTCGTACTTAGCTAACCTTCACATAATAATAATAATAATAATAATAATAATAATAATAATAATAATAATAATAATTACAGGTTATATCTATTATAAGTAATATACGTATATTAGTATCTGTAGCTAATGTATTTGTTACGTTCTTTGGCCATAGGTTGACTACAAGAGGTTGAGCGAAGACTTAAACAAGCTTATTGAATCACGTGGTAAGATTACGTAATCTGCCGTAAACTACCAAAAATATGACTTCAATAATAAGCAACATGTTCTCCTCTCCTCACCGAGAAATCGATGCAAACTGTCAAGCGCAAAAGACGTCTTAATATGCCTACATAGACCTGAATATTGATGGTTATATTTGTATTGTATGCCACTGTCGTACTTGCTTCTCAGTCCGACTTCCAAAAACACTCTGCAAGTCGCTCTTTGTAAAACAAGTTCTTTTCGGAAGGTTGCGGTATTTCACTCTAAAAACTAAAGGAGTAATGCAGCAAAACCTTGGGGCAGAACTGTGTGTTTAACGGAAGTTTTTCCTTTTCCCTTGCAAACAGAAAAGGACATCGTTGAAATGAAGAAGACGTACGAAGACAGAATCCTCTCCATTACAACAAACTCTGAAGCGCTATTCGCCGAGGCTGTAGCTAACTCTGAAAAGAGCTTGGTTTCCGTCACAAGACTCTATGAAACACAGGTGCGCTTGCGTACTACTGTTGCTTTGCGTAGAGTCTGGGAACGTGTAGCTAATTAGTCAAACATAAGTTTTAATAAAGTTCTGACAACTTTTGCTCACATCTCTCTCAACCCAAAATGCTTTATGTCCCAACTATAGTGTTTATCACTTCTTTTTCGTAAAAGGTCACTATGAGTATTCAAGAAAATTCACATTCTTACTAATGTATTTGCAGAATTATTCACTGAATGCAACACTAACTATGGTCAAAGAAGTTCAAACAAACAATAAGACCTAGAACAGATAACTCAGTAGAACGAAGTTATGGATACAGTGGTACCGCTCTATAAAATGATCTGGTAACAACAGTCCGGCGGTTTTTAACCTTAGAAGACTTCAACAAAAAAGTCACACGAACGCACGAGAGGGGGGGGAGGGGTAAGTCGGACCCCCTCTACTTTCGTCACAAATCAACCGATTGCCATGATATTTTGGCACATATCATCAGCTTCCTTTAAACATTCAATTAAGCGTAGTCACGTGGTGTCTAATTGGTTTCCATGACAACCGTGGTGAAGGAAATTCCAAAATATGGTCGCCATCTTGGATTTTAAGTTTTTCAGATTTTATTCAAATTTCAATCATAAATGCTAGAAATGATAAGAAAATAGCATTTAGCAATTTAAAAATACAAATAAGGTAGAATCTATCGTAAAATTGTCTGCATTTAGTCACTCTTTAGCGAAAAACTGAAACTTCGAAGTCAACACACAGATTGCGTGACTTATTCTTATAGCGTTATTAGCTGTGACGCCACCTAATTAGTGTCAAAAGATGCGTTAACAAACAAAGAACAGTCGTACTAAAGCATGTGTTGTTCGGTCAAGAAGCAAAAGCTAAAAACCGAAAAAATCGAGGAAAGGGGGGGGGGCAGTTTTAGGGTTTATTTGAAGCTAAAAGTGACTTTTCCTCATTATCTTCCAACACGATAATCATGTAAAGTAGTGCATCTTTTACTACTAATATTTAAGTATATCTATCGCGTATTTTTAGTAATGGTTTAATGGTACAAAACCTACTGAAACAATATGTCAATTTTCCAAAGTAATATCTGGTTTGCATGTTTTGTCTCCCAGCAAATGTCCTGGAAGGATGACATCTCTAAACTTCAGTCAGAACTGGAAAGTGCAAATGAATCCAACAGCAACTTTAAGATGCAACTCGACGCGTTGGGGTGCCGCATTCAAGGAAAGGATTATCAAACACGAGCGGTGTTATTGGCAGAGGTTATGTCCATGCAACTTTACTATGCAATTAGGAGTTTAACAAGTAGTAATCAACATTCGAAGCATCTGTTTAATGCGCCTTTCGACAATGAAAAAATAGAGAATGAAATGCTGCAAGCCCATGTCAGGATTATGGACGGTTCTGATAAGCTGCTGCATTTACTGAAAGGTTACATCGGTCTTGGAGACGTATCAGCGAGCAATCTTTTGTCATCTTCTGCTTGTGAGAGATATCCTGAAATGAAGGTGGAAGAAGAGAGTTCGTTTAGAAAGAATGAACAGTGTTTGTCCAATGGGAATTACTGTGAGGTTGTTGAGAAAGGGTCACCGTATCAGCAGGAAGCGCCTTGTGTTGATGAGTCTACTCTATACCTCGCAAACAAAACGGATGATGACAAAGTTGTAGAATCTGGTACCTGCACACCTTCAGAAGTTGGAATCGACTGCGTGAAACCCTCTGAGAACTCGTCGTATACTGAAGAAAATAGACCAATGAACGATGAAGTGAGTTTGACGAGTCGTAAGCTGATGGAGAGTCTACTTGAAGTCAAGAAAGATCTTGATGATAAAGGAATCCGTTTCTTGAGTCAAGCGTTTAACATCACGTCCCATATGGTTCAGGAAGACCGAGAGGGCGAAAATCGCATGAGCGAATTCTACACGCTGCTAAGAGAGAACCTTGAACGACATCAACGCTGTCAAAGTAAGTGAGGTTTTTGTGTGATTTTTTTTGTGTTGGAATAAAAGACTTGGTAATAGGAAACCGGGGAACAGTTACCTTTAGTTCATTTGCCTTTAAACTTGCACACCTGTAATTTCGTGGACAGGAGAGCGGTCCACCAGACAGCAAACAGGAGAGCGAGAGGAAAAATAATAGGGACAGCAGGAAAATGCCGAGAATAGCACGTGTTCTAAGGCCAGTGACTTTCCAACCCATGCACACTCAGCTTTACAATATAAAAACTTGTGTTTTGGCCCTTCCTCTTGACATACGTAATTGTAGCGAAAATCGATTCCTTGCCATCCAAACAAGAATACTTGGTTGCATGAGGAGCTACTGTATTTTCAGTTTCATCTTTGGTTAAAATATGACAATCTAAAATTGCAAATCTGCAAAAACACGATAAAAGAAAATCAACATGCTATTCTCCGTGTATGGTTTGTTTGTTTCAAGGCATTGACCCTGTTCTGTCTGTTTTAATATTCCTTTGTCTGTATTTAAATTAGCCCAACTAGCCTTGTTTTGACTGAAGAACGAGGCTAGTTGGACAAATTTAAATACAGACAAAAGAATATTAAAACAGCGGCCATTTTTGAATAGGGTCTATTGAATTGCTTAATGATAACAACTCTTTCCTTAAAACTCTAACTCAACCTCTTTCTATTGGTTATTTGTTTATAACGGCCGTTAACTCGATTTTTTTGGTAGTGATGGTTTGGGGTAGGGGAGAAGGGAAGTACAGGAGGTGAAAGGTTACACAGAGAGATAAAAATAGAAAAAAACCTGCAAGTACCAATGGCATGGATCGAAACAAATTTGCAACCACTCCAACAGATCAAATTGATATCCTTAAATGAATTTATAAGAATTTTGTAGCTTTGTCAATAGTAATGACCATGCTAAACCATGCTTTTTACTTGTAACCCTGTTCGGTTCTGTGGATTCACATACACGATAGACATATTAGTCGGTGTAGAAGACTTTTTTGGAAAGATCTAATTTTATCTCTTATTTTATTGCTAGGTGACAAAGAAGGTGACTTGATCCTCCCATCCAGTCTTGATAATTGTCTTTCAAGTATGCTAGCAAAAGAGCATTGTCTGAGCCATGTTCTTGTTGACAAAGCTTTGTTGTGCTCCGTGATGGTACTCGAACAACTCCAGCTGAAGAAAAACAATGAAGTTCTCTATACACAGATTACAAAGCTTCAGGATGAGATTAGCAGCATGAAAACACAAAGGGCAACCTTACAAGAAGCTACCGTCTTAGCTAAAAGTGAGCTGCAAGAAAGTAATCGTCAACTCACAGAAAACATAACCAGCAAAAAACAACTAGAAGGTGGGATCGACTCCATCTTCCAGATTATAGAAAAGAGTTTCCCTGACTCTGTGAAGCCTCTTAGTTCCGCAAGAGAAAGGATTGGCTTAGATCGCCTTCACACAAGTGTTGCTGCACTGCTGGAGGAAAGAAACATTACAAACAAAGAGAAAACTGAACTAGAAAATCAAAACAAGAAGATTACAGATGTAATCGTTGATATTAACAAGGATGTGGAATCACTAAAAGGTGAAAACTGTTTGCTGCAACAAGAACTGCAGTCAGCTCGTTTGAAAATTGAAGATGCTAACACAAAGCAAGAACAGTCTGAAAGTTGTTTGTCGTCACTGTTTCAGCTGTTTAAATCAAAATCAACAGAGCATGAAATCAGAGAAGAAGTAACTGAATCAACAATGGACAGAGTTATCAAGGGTGAGCTTAAATCAAAGGTTTCGTGCCTCCTCGATGATAATGAAACTTTTCGAATCAAACAGAGTGTCCTTACAGAAGAGAAAGAAACACTGACAAATGAACTTAACGAGGTGAAAGCACAATTAAAGGAAACTGAAGAAAGTAAATCAAACTTAAACAATGAACTGAACACAACAAACTCAAAACTTGAAGAAGCTCTAACGACGCAAGATCAACTACGAAGTGAAGTTGATGCCATATTCGAGCTACTAAATCTCAATAAAGGTAATGGAACGGAAGCTAGTTTCCAAAACGAGACGGTCTCTCTTACGAACGAAAAATGCAATGGCGGGAAGCTTTTCGCTGCTGTGTCTTCTTTGGTGGAAACAAAGGCAAATCTGGAGTACGAACTAACATCAAGCACCAACCACTTGCAAGAGACTATTGCAACAAAGGAACAACTCGAGAATGACATGTCATCCATGTTCCAGCTGTTTAGCATGTCAGGTGGAAGTAGCTGTGATGTGGATACGTTCAACAGAATGGACAGCTATGAACTCGGCTTAGAAATTTCTTCCATCATAGAGGACAACCAGAACCTGAGAGAAGAACTGTGTGACGCTCAGACTGAGAGAGAAGGTCTGGAGAAGCAACTTACTATTGCTAAGGTTTGTGTAGGCAAATTAACATTATTTACTTGCTTTCTTTCTCATTCGCATTAACGCGTAAACTTTGTCAGAATGACAAAGAGATGCCATCATGGCACAAAGCATATAAAGCTTAACTGTTCTGACAAGTTTTGCGTCTTTTGACAGAAACACAAAGATTTTGAAGTTTGGCAAACTTTAAAGTTAATGTATGAGATGTTTCGCTGGGGAAATGTTGTTGCCACCCAATCAGTAAAAATCTCGTAGACTTTCTTATAGAGTTTCCATAACTCAAACACGCGTTTCTCAATTCTTCTTGCGTATTTGATCGTAAAACTGGGCCTGATAACTATTATTGATGTACTCTTTTTTACTATTAGGTTCATTTGTTCATTCCACGAAATTACAAGTTTTCCTAATGTTAAAGTGTAAGCAAACGACACCATCAAAGATTGGTCTTTTAATGTACATCTTATAGAATCTTGGGAGAAATTACATTCTCTGTCCGACCAACAAACGGCTAGCATTCTAACTTGGTTTACACTTAAAACGAAAGAAAAACTTTAACAGTTTTATTTAAAGAAGAACTTAAGTGTTTTGTGCGTGTAGTTTGGACCTGACATGACGTTACTTTAAAATATAACAGGCTGAAAAACCTATAATGTTTCTAGCCTAAAATCCAACGCTCTCGACACTTGTATAACAATAACAACAACAGCAACAAAACTTTATCAACATATCACATACTTTTGCAATTTTGTCATGCCCACTAATAGCATGGCTAATCGAGGTGGGCAGAGATAGGTTTACAAAGTGAACAACAAAATAATTTTGGCAACTTAGGAAATATACAACTATATTAGTGTGAAATAATACGGCAAAGAAAAACTCGTATTTTTCATTGTTAAATTGTAATTATCTTGTCCAAAAAGTGTAGTGAAGAGATGAGAGTTTAGATTTCTTTAAAGGTGGATTTAGTCTTGTTTCTCAATGAGGCTGGTATCTCGTTCCAATTTATAACTTTCTAGCCTTTTGAACATTTAAGTCTTGGAGTAGAAAACAACATCAGTGTAAGGCCGTTAAAGTTACACTGGATTCATACTCGGATTATTCATTTTAGACCTTGCTTCGAGTGGCTCCGATATGTCATATTAACATTCTAATGTATTAAGATAACATATTGCGTCATTGTGCTTATCCCGTTTCTAAAGTAGCTCTTGCTGTATAGTTGGCAACGTTGTAAAAGAGAAATTACTTCAATGTAGAACTTATGGCCAAATAGAAAAAAAATATAGTTCAAACTAAGTTTTAGTTATAAACACTATGCTTTGTTGTTAGACGTTTTTCAAGCCAGTGGAATTTAAGGCCTGGCCAAGCATTTTTGGTTCTATTTTCGGCCACTTTTACCTTGAGTTAACTGTCTAGTAAGTAGAAAGATTAACCTTGGTCCGCGACCTTAGATAACAATGAATCATTGTATTACTTTGAAAACCTCAGTTTCACAACCAAAATATATCTTACGCATTTGCTAAGAAAAATCACTACATCTCTGTTTGACTTAAGGCAGTTAAAAAGGAATGAATATTATGGAAACTCGTATTCTAAAATGTTCCTATTTTATCACAAAATGTATAAAGTGTAATTTGGTATCTAATCACATTTCTATATACGGAATTCCAAAAAAAACATTTCCTCAGCAAGTGTACGGCGCGATAACCCGATGAACCGGAAAACGTAGTGCATCTTTCACTGAGAAATGAATGATCAGCGAACTAGGCCGCCTCTCTCTATTCTCGTATAAGACCATTTTTTAGTGTCTCTCTGGGTGCTCTAAAATATACATCTCCTCTGCGCGTATGTTAACGCAGTGGTGCTCGGATAAAGCAATCAATTAACCTATTTATGTCTTTTTTTATTTTCTACTGAGTTCAGAATGACGTCCTACACGAATTAACAGTGCGCAAGTATATGCGACGGCAGTATTCGGCATGGAAAGTGAGACATATAGTTGCAGCACAGAGTGATTCTATTCAGTTAACTCGCATTCGTTTCACACTACTGAGTAGAAAATGTGTGAAATGAATTCGAGACTATTTAATACTATTACGAAATTTTTACCGTGCAACTAAATAAAACAGTGGACCAACTTCACACGCTTAAAGTCTACAAGTGTCACGCGCGACAGTGTCTGCTTAGCTGATGAAACTGATGAGCGCGCGCTGTGTTTCGCACGACATGCTTGTTCGCGACATTGTTTTTCTACCTGATACACCTGTTGAACAAGCGCTGTGACCCGCGGAACGTTGCTTGCTTCCCTGATGAAGAAGCGATGTGTTGCTCATGACATTGCTTACTTGACTAATACACCTGATGAACAAGCGCTGTGACCCGCGGAATGTTAATTGCTTCTCTGGTGAAGAAGCTATGTGTCGCTCATGACATTGCTTACTTGACTAATACACCTGATGAACAAGCGCTGTGACACGCACGAAACCGAACAGAAAACGGAAAATCGAAGACCTCTCGAGTTTTTCAGCAAAAGCTGAGAACTGATAACTGTGTTTCTTTTCCAGACACTGGATAAAAACGGATGAAAGACAGTTAGAGCAGGAAAGACGCGACTCACCATGCAGTTTTTGCGCAGCGCCGCCGAGCAACACCTGCACGCGCTGAGAAAAGAATCTAAGGAACTGGTTACATTTTGTCATGGACACTTTAAACAATTTCACGAGGAACGATGATACTAAATCTGATAAAAATGTATCATTGTAATAAATAGACTAAATAGGTTACGAGTAGTCCCTATCTTTCCTCTTGAATTTGTCGATTTGAAAAGAAGCTGCACAATTTAACTACTATATTAGGACCACAGAGAGATCAATGTTAGTTCATGACCACTATAACGTCTTTATCAGCACAAGCACAATCAACTCTTGTATATAATACAACTTTCATCAATCGCGACTACATTGACACTGTACGAGGCAAGTCTTTTGAATGCAGCTACAGACTGCAACGTAATTAAACCGAGTGGCGCGTTGAATCTTCTAACAGGACTCTTCCAAGGACACCTTCAATATTTTAAACTGGCCAGACCTAGCCCTTGGAAGAAAGAAACGCAAACTTGGCTTAGTTTTTATGTGTTAAATTGGTTTGGTATCTTACTACCAATATATCTTACAAATATTTTACAAATGTAAGAACTGCAAAGTTCGCAGGTACATTACAAGAAGAGACAATGATCTGTACCGCTCCAAGCTATGTCGCGCTGTATGAAAGGGACAATTAGACCTTTTAGTTCTTTTTTTTACATAAATCTTGCCTTCATCCATTGCAAACTATAAAAACGTCGTTTTTCGGTTTTTATAAGCCAACCTCAGCAAAGGTCTCCTACCTTAAAACTCTTTGTCTGCACACCGGCGCAACAAAGGAAGAACTTGCTGGCCTTATGTCGGACAGGGATAGTTGGAGAACATTGGTGGCGCGCTTGACAAATTAGTCGGCACGATATAGATAATTAAGTTTTCTTAAACTTTTAGTATTTCAGAAATAGCTTTCTAGAAATAGCTGTTAATATTATAAAAATGTGCTGGTAAAATGATTTCAGTCTGTAATATTGCAAATAGTATTTTTAATAGTTTGTTTGTGTTTTATTTTATTGTAATAGGTTTTAGATATAAGGAATATATGGAAACCGGTCCTGACGCCGTGTTGAGTGGATTATCCTTTTTGCATTAACTTATTTTACCAAAACATTTTAGATAGAAAGTTTAAAACGATCTTTTTCCAAGGCAAGTTGCTACTGGCTCTAGATACGTAAATTTTAATAAATGATTGATGTGGATTATTGCATGATGGTTTATTTAGCTGGTTTTCTAATCCTGTCTCATTCAGCCGTGCAAAAAGGTAGACATCCATCTCATGCCAAGGAAAACGTTGTTGTATAAGACAAATGCAATATGAGTCGATGAGTCGATGAAAATAAAGAGTTTTAAGGTTATATTTAAGGTTATATTTAAGGTTATGGTTAAAGCTACGTTTAAGGTTATGGTTAACGTTAGAGCTAAGATTAAAGTTAAGGTTAAAATTAGGGTTAGGTTAATGTTAGAACAGCATTAGGGTTACAGTAAAGGTTGACTCGTTAGGATTAGGGTTACGTTTAAGGCTAAGATTAACGTTAGGAGTACTGTTCATGTGTTTAGAATTTTTCAATTTCCAGGAAAGGTATCACATCGAAAAGAAAGCAAAATTTGACTTTCTGATACACTGACTAGTAAGACTTATTACACAAAGTCAAGATTCAAGGTATATCAGTAGTTTGTGTCATTCAGTGGAACCTTACAAATACGCACGACGATAATTTCGTTTAACTAATAAAGCTGTTGTATTTGACGGTAACTTTTTTTCAAAGAAAGCTTTTGCGGAGGGTTAATAGGATGTTGAAATGCAATTCGCCGTCTTTTGTTTTCCTGCCCTTTAATGTAATTTTTTCCGAGGACGTTTACGCTGAAACCTGTCAAGTGCTCTATACCATATTTTAAAAGTCACATGTTAACGGAAATGTGTTTGATCCTGTTTGCAGAATGAGCTGCAGATATTTAAGACAAGAAACAAATCCCAGTCGCGATATTCCTCACGCGCCAGCAGCCAGGAAAACCTGCCTTCAAGTCTAAAGGACCTAATAGATGGCAGATTACAAATTCAAGAACAGTGTTCCTCATTGAATGAGAACCGTAAGCGTCTTGACGGATCGTTCACTGATCTTCACAAGGAAATTTGCAAGCTTGAAGAAAGGTGTTCTGCATCTGACACCGAGTCGGGTAGCGACTCAACAAGTCTGGAGCCCACAAGAAGAGACAATCTTAACAGAAGATTAAGCGCGGAACTGCTCAACAGCGTTGCAGAAAATGCACAGTTGAAAGACGAAGTTGTAGAACTGAGGGAACAAATAAAACTTTTGCAAGCAACCGGCAACAGTAAAAACTTCGTCCTTCAGAATACGTCAGGGAAAGTTGGTCAAGAGCTTGTGAGGACACATGTGTTTACAGACCTGAGGACAATAGAAGACAAGGATCTTAGAACAAGTGGACAAGCCGGAGTTGAATGTCTTGATGATAATAATGAGAACGAGCTTGAGGTTCACCAGTCGCTCAGATTCTGTGACGTGGCTATCCAAACTGCTGCTACACATATGGAAGAGGTGGGTGGCCTGAACGGTACGATATCTGTAGAATCAACTGCAAATGAAGGCTTTGAATCTTGTCTTTCGGAGGCCATTGTAAACGGAACTTCAAGAAAAGTTATTCTAGACGAGCTTGTGAAAGCAAGAGCTGACGAGTTGATGAGGCAAGAAGTTGCGCGACTAGAGGAGAATATTATGACTCTAAATAACGAGCTACGTCTCTGCAATAAAACTAGGAAAGAATTAGAAGATGAAGTTGCTGTTCTGGTAGAAAATGGAAAACTAAAGTCGGAACAGGCTTCAGCCATGAAGGAAGAATACCAAGCCCTCGAGCAGCAGCTAGTACAAGCGGTAGAAGAAAAGAGACTTTTTGAAGTAAACTTAGAACAACTTCATGTTCAGAAAATGGCAAAAGAACGCGAGAACAAAGCTTTGATTGAAGCCAAAACTCTTTCAGAGGCACAAAACCTTGAAGAATGCAGTAGACTCCAACAAGCTCTTAGGTCTTTACAAGAAGAAAATGAAAAAAACCAAAGGTTATCAGGTGAGAGAAAAGCAAAACTTGAAAACATTCAAACTCAAAAAGAGATCAAAGAGCACGAGAACAAAGCTTTAATAAAAGCTAAGTCTGCTTCAGATGTACAACATTTTGAAGAACTGAATAAACTTGAAAAAGCTCTCTTGACTTCGAAGACAGAAAATGAAGAAACTAAAATATCGTTAGAAGAAGCAATAGAACAACTAAAACAAATCTCTGCTCAGAAAATGGCCGCAGAGCGTGATAACAAGGCTTTGTTTGAAGCGAAGTCTTTGTCAGATGTACAGCATTTTGAAGAACTGAATAGACTTCAAAAAGCTCTCTTGATCTTAAAGACAGAAAATGAAGAAACTAAAAGCATGTTAGAAGAACAAACAGGGCAAGTAGAACGAGCCAATTCTCAGAAAAAGATCCTAGAACACGAGAACAAGGCTTTGGTGGAAGAGAAGTGTTTATCTGATGTACAACACTCTGAGGAACTACGAAATTTTGAAAAAACGCTTTTGTTACTGAAGGAAGAAAACCAAATGAGTACAAATGTAGCAATTGAGAAGGGAAAAGATTTGGATCATGTTTTGGAACAAAAGAAGAAATTAGAAAGTGAAAACAAAATTTTGGCAGAAACCTCGGACTCCACGCAAGCACGCCATTTAGAGCTGATTAGAAAACTTGAACAAGAATTAACGGATTTGAAGGAGGACACAGAAGAAAAGAAACGGTTATTAGATGAGAAAGAAAGAGAGTCGAAATGCATTCAAGAGAAGAAAAAGGAAATGGAACAACAGAATTCATCTTTATCAGAAGCTTTAGCCACAGCTCAAGCTCAACATGTTGAAGACGGAAGAAGACTGGAAAAAGAGTTAGAGACTTTGAAAAAGGAAAAAGAAGAAATTGAACAGATATCAATGGTTAAACAAAAAGAACTGGAAAGCATTCGTAATGAGAAGATGGAAATAGAACGCGAAAACATATCTTTAAAGGAGTTTAAAGTCTCTACCCAACAGCAATTTATTGAAATCAGAAACAAGTTTGAAAAAGAATTATTGGATGCAAACGAAAAAAATGAGAAATGCGAGCAGTTAGCAAAGGAGAGAGAAAAAGAACTGCTGGATCTGAGCGACAGATTGAATTCGATCGATAATTTTGTGAAAGGAATAGAAGCAGAATTGACACTGACGAAGGAAGAGAAACAAAGTTATGAAAAAATGCTCTGGTCGAAAGACCGTGAGTTTGAAGACTTAAAGATTAACTTGGTGTCTTCAAAAGAACAATTACAAAAGCTTGGCGAAGAACTTTCCTCTATGAAGGAAGAATGTAACTTTTTGAAAAACGAGCTACGTACGAGAGAGAGTCAGCGGGCACTGTTGCGAGATCAGCTCAATTGTCTCATCAACTTACCAGAATTGAAACCTGGAGAAGTTGAAATGCCTCCGCCAAGTCATAGTTCTGAAGGAAAGGACAAGAACAACGGAAAAGAAGTGGAAATGCGTGTTCGTAGACGGAACTCAGAGGAAGAGAACACCAAATTAAATGCGGATTTGAATTTGGCAAAGGAGCAGTTACTAAAGTTAAAGGAGGATGTAACAATGTCAAACCTGCAAACTAGGAACCTTGGCAATCAATTGTCGTCATTACGTGAAAATAGCAACCAGCTTGAGGCAGAGTTATCTACAATGAGAAAACCCCGACAACCAAGGTCACGATCCCATTCGATATCTGACGAAACTTTAAGGTTAGAAATGGAGTTAGCTGATTCTAAGCAACGAATTATCGACTTGCAGAAAAAGATAATTGATGTTCATAATGAAAAAGCGTTCATGGTGGACAGATTAGCACTTTCAGAAGTTCAGCTTGAAAAAGTGAGTTTGGCACTACATACGCTTTTGAAGGACAAGAGCAACACAGTGGCCCAGCTTGAAGGAGACGTCTCTAATTACAAGAAGGAGAAGGAAGAGTTTGAGAGCATTCTTGCTGCTTGCGAAACTGGTATGAACATCGGCGACAGTAAAACTCTTCTTAAGGATCAGCTCGAGAACGTAGTAAAAACAACAATCGCACTGAAAACGCAAATTTCGGACTCCGAGAATAAAGTTTCTCTGCTAGAAGAAGAACTCGCCAAAACCAGAAATGAAAAAAACAAAATGGAGTGCGAACTAACTGAATTGCGGGAGTGGACAAAGTTAGTAAGTGAAAAACAAAGTAAGAATGTGAAGCAATTTGAGGAAGTGGAAAGGTTAAAAGATGAACTAAAAAGAAATATTCGGGCTGAAAACCAAACAACATCAGATCTGGAGCAAAGCGTATCCTTTTACAAAAAAGAGAATGAAAAACTTCAAGTAAAGTTTAACAACTTGGAGAAAGCAGCGTGTGACAAATGTGCCAGGAAAAATGAGCAAATGGGAGAAATGGTGAAGGTCATGGAGTCTAAGGAAAGAGATAGTAAAGTGGATGAGCTCAGAGAAGAATTGCAATGGTACAAGATGGAAAAGAAAAGGCTTGAGCTCCTGTTGGAGAAACATTACAATGAATGTCTGTCGACCAGGCAAGAAAACGAGGTATCAAAAGAGACGAAGCAAGAAATCAAAAAGATGGAAAACACAATGTCATCTCTTCTCCAGGCAAAGCTACGTCTTGAGGAAGAAGTAAGCGATCTTAACGAGGATAAGGTCCGATTGGAAAGCATTGAACATCTCGTTAACGAGCTCCTGTTAGTCGAGAAACAGAAGACAAAACTTAAAAGAAATCTAACACTACTTACTTCAAATTGTGGATTGAATTCAAGCAGTCAAGACGACATAATTGATATGGAAAGTAGTTTTATGCTTGAAGAAGCCGAAATCAAGGCAGCTCTTAAAGGTCACTGCATTGACAGTGTTCCCGCAGCTAGCAAAGTGCTTCTGAGGACGTTACAAGAGCTGGAAAACCAAAACAGTACAATCTCCGAGGAGAACAACGCTTTAAAATTTCGCATTTTAGATTTAGAAAAAGAACTGGAGTTCCTTACTTTCAAACTTTCTATCAAAGAAAAAAGTGAGCTAAGTGGCGGTAAGAAAGCTTTGGCGACTGTTCTTGCATCTGTTAAACAGCAAAGAGAAGAACTGCAAAAGTCTCTGAATGTTCTTTCAGGTGAAAAGGAAGATCTCGAAGAAGAGATTTTGGCCTTGAGAGTCAAGAGTACTCATTTACAGAAAGACCTAGCCTTAACAAATTTGCAGAAAGATAATTTCGAAATTGAACTGAACGCTTTACGAAAAGAGCTAATCAAGGTAAAACTTCTCCAAGAAAATGAACTCAACAGAGAACCTGTTGAAACCAATTTTCATCTGGAATCCAATGATCCAATGGAGGAAAAAGACAGTGAACCCGACACTGAAGGGAAAGAGATAACGTTTGAGAGCGCCAATGGCATCTCTCTGGCACATCATGTTAAGAAGGGAACAAGAAAAACGACAAAATTTAACAAGGACCGGCGAAAAGAGGTGAGTAAATTAAATTAATGGTCATAGACAAAGAATATTACAGGTGAGACAATATTTTTGAAAATTTGAGTCAAACATAGTACGCTAAAAAGCAAAGCAACGATAAGCGCGCGTATACACAGTAAAACATGACGTTGGGCAAGCAAGAGGATGTTCAATGTAGGTAGTCGACGATGGGTTTGGCTTCTTTGAGCGTATGTCTATTCAAAAAAGGTTGGCTACAAAGTGTGTCGTACGTCAATTCCTTAACGT